>APFE030687233.1:34158-46509 GCA_000404065.3 Pinus taeda | reverse complement strand
TGTGATGAGTTAAAAATATATGAATTTAGGTTATGAATAATGATATTGTACAGTGGAAAAAATGGGCATATTTGAGGCCCAATGTCCCCCCATGCATGTAGATTTTCATGTCCTCATGCAAACAAATCCCTTGCTCATTTACAAATTCTTGACATTTTTTGTAGATGTTGGTTCTTTGTGGGACAACATTGCTTGAATATTTGGAGGTGTTGATTCTTGTGGAGCAACATTCTTCACATTTAACATATCATACTAATTTACTGAGAAATACAAATTGAGGACAAGAAAGGGATGGATGAGGAAAATACAATGGATGAAATGAGGTCGTGATGGAGATGGTAAGTATGTGAATAGATGTTTCCATACTCTGTCATCGCAAGGCCAATGCAGATAAGTGGTTTCCTTTATCATTTCATGGCAATAATGACTTCATGATCCAAATAGAATGCTTGTTATCATGGGAGGAGAAGACACTATAAATACTTCCTTTATCAATATATCATAAGGATTTGCTTTTAACATGGTCTTGTAATCAGAGTATGTATTTTTATTATCAATGGTGAATGGAAGGAAAACAAAAGGATAATGATTTATGAAAGATAAATGGAGAAGTGGTTAATCATTAAGTTTCCTAAACCTTCTAATGAATTAGAGAATCTTAATCCAAATTTACCTCAATTTTTACCTTTATTGTTGATGTGCTCTATACTGCAAGATGAAGTGGAGGATGGAATGGATGGAGCTTTGTTAGGTACCTATAATACTAGTGATGCCCCCATTAATATTGTAGTTGTATCCCTTATTAATATTGTTGTGCCCCTATCCATATTTTTATTATTGTGCCCCATAGAATCCCTCTATTGTTATTTTTGTGGCTTTATATTATTATTGTTAGGTCGGCTGGGTTATATTGTGACTCCTTAGACTCCTATATATAGAAAGGAGGTTTTGTCATTTGAATCATCCAAGAATTTTTCATTTATGCAATGTAAAGGAGGTTGCCCCCTCGAAGAGGCTGAATTCTAAGGCGTTGATCTATATTTTCTATCTTTTCTTGAGCTGGTTTCATAACATTAATATTCGATGGAACCTGATTGCAATGATCTTTGACACTCCCCCAAGCAATAGAGTGTCATCAACAAATTGAGAATGGTTGATGTTTTTTACATTCCAAGTGATGTTTAGTCCAACAAGTTTCCCTTCCTACGTAGCCTTTTTCAAATTCTAACTAATACTTTCTGCCATTAGAATATAGAGGAGTGGAGATAGAGGGCATCCTTGCTGTAGACCTTTGGAATAAATAAAAAACAGAATTGGTCTCCCATTGACCAGTGGAGAGCCTATGCAAGATTTGATCCAGATTATAAAGCTTGTATTTAATCACAATTTTTCTAACATTAAAAAGAGGAAAGAGTGCCTCACTCGATCCAAGGAATTTTCCATGTCGTGCTTGATGACCAACCCCGCTTCACCAACGTTCTTGCTCAAATGGATAACTTCTTGCAGTAAAATGATGTTATCCAAAATATTCCTGCTTCTCATAAACCCTCCTTGATTTTCAGATATAATCCCCGGGAATAATGACTTTAATCTGGAGGCTATTATTTTTGTTAGAATCTTATAGGCTAAGTTACACAAGGATTTGGGACGCAATCTTGAGAAATTGACCGGGTTTGAAACTTTGGGGATGAGAGCAAGAAAATATGACTTGGTGCCACCCCTAATTTTTTCTTTCGTTCGAGAGTTGTTCAATATCCATAGTAGATCTTTCTTAATTGCGTTCCAAAACATCTTGTATAAGGTAATAGAGAATCCATCTAGTCCAGGGGATTTATCTGGCTCCAGGCTCTAGATCACTTCTAGGACCTCCTCCTCCTCCATATCTCAGATCAATGACTGATTCTAAGATTCAAAGACTAGAGTGGGAACACATGATAGGAACTCTTGCTCTTTGTCTGATCTAGATGGCTACAGGAAGACTAAAAACCGAAAGGTGGCTCTAGAAGGACTCAAAAGTCAAAGAGGGCTTAGAAAAGGCTAAAACATTAAAGTTATTGGATTTTTCCCAAATCAATACTAGAATGTAGAACTTGTCATCTTGATTCTAACGATGCAAATGACACTCAAATTTGAGTTCGTATGCTCAAGATATTTTTGATCAAGTTTTGGTGAAACTAGGCCCCTTGCTAAAATTGATAGATCGCCAACTAAATTTGGAGCTTGGCAAAAATTGGTGGACCAAATAAATCTAGAGAAAATTAACGAGGTGACAAATTATTACTTAACGACAATAGTTTCTGGTGGTCAGAAATAAAAAAAAATTGTTGCATACATAAAAAATCTGGTGACCCCAAAAATTCCGCCAACGGTTTTTAACCAATATGTTATTATTATATAATATATATAATATATATAATATCTATGGGCCGGTTGGCCGATAGTCAAACACGGCCAACCGGGCCCAACTACCATACACGCCACATTATATATATATCACATATACAAACCAAAATGGGGTCAACGGGAGTGGGACCTGTGCTGGCCGGTGGCTGGCCCACCGCCTGCAACCCCACAATTAAAATGGCACCATAGAAGTGATAACCGCTACACTATTTAAATGGAAAACATTTGTAACAAAAGACCAATCCAAGGAGGCCTGCGAGTTTGACCCTGAGACCTACCTTATTCAAGTTTAACTACCTACCATCCTGCCAGTGTGGTGGACTTTGATAAGTTTGGCTACAAAAATTATATTAAACGATAATTTTTGCATTCGTTGGGCCATCGAATGTGTAAAGGAACATAGAGAACGAGGACCGAGATGGGGGAACCCTAACACACTAACCGAACTATAGTGGCACAATTTTCGAGACAAGGGAAATCTTATAAGAATATTCCTTTTACAAAATGTTGAGGAATCTTTAGATCCCCTTGGACGCCGATTTTTGACCAAGGCAGAATGATGTCAATTTTATACTCATTTTTCTCAAAATTTTTCAAGGAGTACGATGGTGAGATTAGTTTCCTCATTTGATCAGAAAAATTCTAGTCATCTTGTAGAGAGTAATCTTTGTGGAATCATAAGGAATCTAAAAGATTCCCTAAGGGCCAAACTTTGACAGTTTCAGAACCACGCTGATTTTATACTCATTTTACTTAGTTTTTCACAAGGAGCGCAGTGGTGAAGTCATATTTGTCATCTGTACAACAAAATTCTGGTCAGACAACGAGAAGGAATCTTTAGGGAATCTTTGAGATTCTCAAGGGTCCAGATTTTGACCAAAGCATAAAGGGGTTGAGTTTATAGTCATTTGACACAATTTCATGCCAAGAATTCAATGGTGCATTCCATTTCTTCAACATATGTGTGCATTTTCAGAACATCCCTGGAAGTGGAGGTATAAGTTGCATTTTTTACATGTATGCAATTTGATTTCATTGAAGATTAATGAAAGATGCTTCCCCACATTGAACAAGACTCAGAAACGTAACCCACACTAGGTGAAATCCATTATCAACCTGTTTTGTCTTTGCTTCTCATGGTTGCCATTTATTTCCGCTTCATTTATGTGTATGCATCTTATGGTTACATTCCCTTTTAAATGCAATTTTGTATGCAACTCTAAAATGAAAAGATGCGAATCAAATTTAGTATTAGAGCGGGTCTTTTGTTGATGTGAATTGTAAGTGTATGATAACCAGGTAAAGGTCGAAAGAGGTGAAGGAAAACTTAAGTCCTTTGATCCAGAAGTGGGGCGTGAACCACGAAGAGGGAAAATGGCATATTAAGATGATCGGTTGGAGGAAGATTGAAAGTATTGCAAGGCCTTCTACGCCATGGCAGAAAAAGTGGAAAATTTGTTTGTATAATACAAGAAGACAATGGTGAACAAAGAAGAAGGAAGGACCAAATGATCATGCTTCGGTGAATCATGAATGAGGGGGAGAAGAACCTCTTGTTCCTCCCTCTCCAGCTTCCAACGAAAGTTCTTTTTCTTCCTCTTCTTGTCATTCTAGAGGTAGAAGAACTCATACAAAGCTATTTTTCAAGTTGGATGTCAAGTTTGATTTGCCTGTGTTTAGTGGAGAATCTAATGTAGAAAATCTAAATAACTAGATCAAACATGTTGAAGTATATTGCTGCATACAACAAATCAAAGAGGATGAAGGCAATATCTAGATAGAAACCCTTCGATTGAATGGAAATGCTCTCATTTGGTTGGAAGGCAAACTCTAGAAAGGTGGTAAGAGTAGTCATAAACCTTTTTCATCCTTGTCTGAGTTCGTTTATGCTTTAAGAGGAAAATTTTACCCATTGGGCTACAGACAAAAGGGCATGATGGAATGGCAACATTCAAAACAAAGTAAAGGTCAAACTGTTCATAATTTTACATAGGAGTTTAGGAAACAAGCATTAACATTGAATGTTCCACTAGAAACTCCTGAGACATTGATGAAATATATTGGCTCTTTGTATAGTTATTTGTGTCATTCATTGCTATTATTTGAACCTAAAACTCTTGATGAATCTAGTGTGAAGGCTATACATATTGAAAGCATGGGAAAGCATGAGAAGGAAGATTGCCCAAATAGGAAAAAAAAAACCAAAATAAAGAAAACAAATCCCTCTTGTACTCATTGTGAGAAAGAAGGGCACGATGAGGAACATTTCTGGAAATTACATCTGGAATTGAGGCCAAAGAGGAATGACAAAAAAGAGAAGTAGAAGATAGATGAAACTGTGCAACAAGACCAAGAATATCAATCAAAGGATGATGATAAGATCAAAACTGCAGGATTTATAGGTGTTGTGCCAATTGACTTGGGATCAGACTCAAGTGATGAAACGAATCTTGCAGCTCTTGGGTTCACAAAAGATGGACACACATGCAGGTCACAAAGTTGAAGTCTGATCTAGTATTTCTTAAGTGATGCAGAGACTCTTCGGTTATGTCTTTCTAGCCGTTGGAGTCTCTGCTTAGACTATATAACACACTAAACTAGATCTGTATCTTCAACTTGTCCTGATGATGAACCACACTAGTTGGTTCGAAACGCGTCGACAAATGATCAATTATGTGATTTTGCCAAAAAGTTTCTAATCAAATGCTATGGATCACAGAAGTCTAAATTCCTTGATAATTTCCCTGCACGGAGAGGCCGTTGCTAAAAAGGTTCATCGTTTCGAGCGGACACGCATGCAGGTCACAAAGTTGAAGTCTGATCTAGTATTTCTTAAGCGATGCAGAGACTCTTCGGTTATGTCTTTCTAGCCGTTGGAGTCTCTGCTTAGACTATATAACATGCTAAACTAGATCTGTATCTTCAACTTGTCCTGATGATGAACCACACTAGTTGGTTCGAAACGCGTCGACAAATGATCAATTATGTGATTTCGCCAAATAGTTTCTAATCAAATGCTATGGATCACAGAAGTCTAAATTCCTTGATAATTTCCCTACACCGAGAGGCCGCTGCTAAAAAGGTTCATTGTTTCGAGCGGACACGCATGCAGGTCACAAAGTTGAAGTCTGATCTAGTATTTCTTAAGCGATGCAGAGACTCTTCGGTTATGTCTTTCTAGCTGTTGGAGTCTCTGCTTAGACTATATAACACGCTAAACTAGATCTGTATCTTCAACTTGTCCTGATGATGAACCACACTAGTTGGTTCGAAACGCGTCGACAAATGATCAATTATGTGATTTCCCCAAAAAGTTTCTAATCAAATGCTATGGATCACAGAAGTCTAAATTCCTTGATAATTTCCCTGCACGGAGAGGCCGCTGCTAAAAAGGTTCATCGTTTAGAGCGGACACGCATGCAGGTCACAAAGTTGAAGTCTGATCTAGTATTTCTTAAGCGATGCAGAGACTCTTCGGTTATGTCTTTCTAGTCATTGGAGTCTCTGCTTAGACTATATAACACGCTAAACTAGATCTGTATCTTCAACTTGTCCTGATGATGAACCACACTAGTTGGTTCGAAACGCGTCGACAAATGATCAATTATGTGATTTCGCCAAAAAGTTTCTAATCAAATGCTATGGATCACAGAAGTCTAAATTCCTTGATAATTTCCCTGCACGGAGAGGCTGCTGCTAAAAAGGTTCATCGTTTCGAGCGGACACGCATGCAGGTCACAAATCACAAAGTTGAAGTCTGATCTAGTATTTCTTAAGCGATGCAGAGACTCTTCGGTTATGTCTTTCTAGCCGTTGGAGTCTCTGCTTAGACTATATAACATGCTAAACTAGATCTGTATCTTCAACTTGTCCTGATGATGAACCACACTAGTTGGTTCGAAACGCGTCGACAAATGATCAATTATGTGATTTCGCCAAAAAGTTTCTAATCAAATGCTATGGATCACAGAAGTCTAAATTCCTTGATAATTTCCCTGCACGGAGAGGCCGCTGCTAAAAAGGTTCATCGTTTCGAGCGGACATGCATGCAGGTCACAAAGTTGAAGTCTGATCTAGTATTTCTTAAGTGATGCAGAGACTCTTCGGTTATGTCTTTCTAGCCGTTGGAGTCTCTGCTTAGACTATATAACACGCTAAACTAGATCTGTATCTTCAACTTGTCCTGATGATGAACCACACTAGTTGGTTCGAAACGCGTCGACAAATGATCAATTATGTGATTTCGCCAAAAAGTTTCTAATCAAATGCTATGGATCACAGAAGTCTAAATTCCTTGATAATTTCCCTGCACGGAGAGGCCGCTGCTAAAAAAGTTCATCGTTTCGAGCGGACACGCATGCAGGTCACAAAGTTGAAGTTTGATCTAGTATTTCTTAAGCGATGCAGAGACTCTTCGGTTATGTCTTTCTAGCTGTTGGAGTCTCTGCTTAGACTATATAACACGCTAAACTAGATCTGTATCTTCAACTTGTCCTGATGATGAACCACACTAGTTGGTTCGAAACGCGTCGACAAATGATCAATTATGTGATTTCGCCAAAAAGTTTCTAATCAAAAGATGGACCTATTGACTTGGGTTCCGATTCGGTTAATGAGAAAAATATTTCACCAGATGTTGTACCAAAAATAAAGAGGAAACCAAATATTGCATGGCTACAAGAACTCGAAGAAATTAACCAAAGAATTCAGGTGGAGAATGCTAAACTAAGAAGACTCCTACAAGAAGTAGAAAAGGAGAAACAAAGGTTGCAGCATCAACTACAAGCCAAGGAAGAGGCCTTGAAAAAGTTGCAGCATAACAAGCCTGAGATAAAAAGAGATTCTTCAATTTCATGTTATTTTTATGATGACGATTTCGCTACTTTTGAGAAACATACTATAGGAATTGGATAAAAATTACTGAAAAAATGGGGTATCAAGGAAAGGGACTCGACATTAATAGCGAAGGCATTTAGAATCCCATCAAAGTGGAGGAATTTCCTTGATATGAACGACTTGGGTATGTCAAAAAAGAGGTTGGAGAATTCTCCAGGACAACCAGTGACCAACCAATGATAGATAATGGGAGCACCTCATCATATTCCAGTGATAGTAAGGATTCTACAGATACTTATTAGAGGTGCACTAGGAATAAGCATTCCAAGACGGTCTAGAAAGTTTGGAGGAGAAAGAATAATTGTAGTCACTGCAACAAGGATGGGCATCAGAGAGCCACATGTCAAATACTCCATGCCCATAAGGCACCTATGAAGGAATCAACTGGTGAAGATGTTCAACAAGCGAATCCACCATAGGAAGATGACCCATTCACTTTGTTGAGTAATAGATGGTTTTACTAGATATAATAGCTTTTCATGGCCACATTTTGTAAATAATGTATTATGGTATGATTGTAAAATTGATAATGTGTTTTCCATCGCTTATTACAGCAACAATGATGTTTTTGGCCTTTTGTTGATAGTTGGGGTATTGGTTTCTATTCTGATGTAAACTTGACCAATGAGTGTGTTATAAACTCTTGGAAAGTATGGGGATTGCTTGGGTCATAATAGGTCATGTAATTAAAAATGTATCTTTGAAAATATGTACTATAGGTTTGAAGAGAGTGTAGGTGTTAGATCATCACTTATGGCTCCAAAGAATGAAGGTGAAGGAGAAGGAAATGAGGCCTGTTAAGGCACTTGTTGTGCAAACAAAGGAGTATAGCAGATTGCAGATTCTATTCATGCTTTTGGAGGACCAAAATATCCTTAGTGGGGAGGAATGATCCAGACGACTCTAGGATCACTCAAAAACCAAAGGTGGCTCTAGAAAGATTCAGAAGTCAAACATGGCTAAAAAAAGGCTCAAAAATCGAAATTCTTTGATTTCGCTCAAACTAAGACTAGAAGGTAGAGCTCATCGTCTTGATTCCAAAGACACAAATGACACTCAAATTCGAGTTCGTATGCTCAAGATATTCATAGTCAAAGTTTTGGTCAAACTAGGTCCCAAACTAAATTTAGTAGACTGCCAAATAAATTTGGAGCTCAGCTAAAATTGGTGGGCCCACTAAATATGGATGAAATAAATGAGGCGAAAAATTTTCACTTAACGACGATGGTTTCTAATAGTCGAAAATGGAAAAACTGTCTCCTACTTAAAAAGTTTGGCGACCCAAATTTTCGCATCGATGATTTTTAATCAACATATAATATATATATCTATAATATATATATATAATATATATATATCTATAATTAATATATATATATATAATATATATATATATACTAAGTATAAAGTATAGTTACTACCATATTCTTTTATATATATATATATAAATATATACTGTGTGTGATGGGGGCTCGACGTTTGGGCTTGATTGGTCAAGAGTCCGGTCGTCGAGGCTATGACGCAATCGACCACCACCATACATGTCACAACACCACATATATATATAATATTATATATTGGGCCAGTTGGCTGATGGTCAAACCCAGCCAAACCAGACCACACCATACATGTCACCCACACATATATATATATATACTACGGTATCATATATAATATAATATATATATAGTATATATATATATATATTATATATATATATATATATATAAACCAAAATGGGGCCAACGACTGGCAGTCCCATAATTAAATTGGTGCCATAAAAGTGATAACTGTCGCACCATTTAAATGGAAAACATTTGTAACAAACAACCAATTCAGGGAGGCTCGTGGGTTTGACCCCGGGACCTACCCCGTTCAAGTTTAACCGCCTACCCTCTTGTTAGTGTGGCAGATTTTGATAAGTCTGCCCACAAAAATTATATTAAACCACAGTTTTTCCATTCGTTGGGCCATTAATGTCGAAGGGAACAATAAGCACAAGGGTCGAAAGGAAGGGAACCCTGACACAACAGCCGAGGGAGAACCATGACGACACAATTTTCGAGATAGCAAGAATTTTGCAGGAATATTCCTTTTGTAGAATGTTGAGGAATCTTTAGATTCCCTTGGAGGTTGATTTTTTACCGAGGCGAAATGATGTTGACTTTATACTCATTTTTCTCAGAATTTTGCAAGGAGAGTGATGGCAAGATCGATTTCCTCATCTGAGCAACAAAATTCTAGTAAAAGTTTAGAGAGGAATCTTTTTAGAATCACGAGGAATCTAAAATATTCCCTAAGGGCCTAACTTTGACAGTTTCAGAACCAAGCCAACTTTATACTCATTTTACTTAGTTTTTTGCAAGGAGCGCAGTGGTGAAGTCATATTTTTCATCTGAGTAGCAGAACTCCAGTCAACCAATGAGAAGGAGTATTTGGGGAATCTTTGATATTCCTGAGGGTCCATATTTGACCGAAGCAGAAAGGGGTCAAGTTTACATTCATTTGAAACGATTTTGCGCCAAGAATTCAATGATGCAGTCCATTTCTTTAGCATAGGTGTGCATTTTCAGGCCATCCCAAAAAGTGGAGGTATAAGGCGCCTTTTATACATGTATGCAATTTGATTTCACTAAGGATTAATGAAAGAGGCCTCCCTACATTGAGTAGGGCCTGAAGACACAACCCACACTAGGTGAACTCTGTTATCAACTTCTTGTGTCTTTGATTCTCATGGTTGTCATTTATTTCCGCTTCTTTTATGTGTATGCATCTTACAGTTACATTCACTTTTAAATGCAATTATGTATGCATCTTTGAAGTGAAAATATGTGGATTATTACCCATGTTGATCTCTTCAGTCTCCTAATAGAGAGACCGATAATGACGATGGGCTTCTTGCTTGATTTCTTCATAATTGTCAATTTTTTGGTCACTCTTCAAGAGTAATTTCCACAACCTTGTTTCTTAATTCCTTGAGTTTTTATTTCTTGTGAAAGAATGATATTTTAGGTCACCCATTTTAAGCCATAGGATACGATATCTCAATCTCCACTAGGCCTCCTCCTACTGATTTAGTATAAATATTTCCTTAGAAATCTCCTTCTCTTTTTCGATGTGCCATGTCTCTACTGTGACATTTTCTGTCACTTGTTCGTGTTGCTCCAGTTGCTTTATTATCTCATCACATTTCTGGTTCGGACGACAATTAGACTCCCTCAACCATTTTTTAAATCTTTCTTGACATTTTAAATTTAGTATCCCAAGCATGAAATCGGGATCCCACATCAAGTATCCTCCAAGCATTTTGAATTATATCAATAACCCAATCTTCATGTGTCCATAGTAGGTTAGAGCTAAAGGGAAGTGGGCCCAGGTCTCACTTGCTATAAATTTTTAGAGAGATGGGCCTATGGTATGAGATTCTGCTGGCAATAATAGACGATGAGAATTCTAGGCCAAATGTTAGCCAGTTGCTATGGATTAAAAATTGATCAAGCCAGGCTGCAATATGACTATCGCCATTGTGCCTATTGGACCATGTGAACTTTCATGATTAAGGGAAAATATCCACAAGATCCCATTATGAGATCAAATCCTCCATCTTCTCTCGATATGGATCATGTATAAAATTGCCTTCCCTCTTTTTTGATGATTTGAGCACCGTATTGAAATCCCCCCTAAAATGTCATTGACGGGCTGGTCTTGGGCCTTAATAAGATTGAAGGATTCTCAAAATTTTGACTTCTCCCTGTATTACACTAGCTCATACACACATATTACAAGAACTCAATCTCTAGTATCCCTCATCTCTAAGAGAGCCATGATCTAAAAAGTAATTTGCATACTATCAATGAAGGAAAAATAAGAATCAAACCAGAATATACCTATTCATCCCAAGGCTCCATTTGAACCTTACACAATCCTTGATATTTGTCTCCAGAATGATCTCACAACTCAAAATACTTCTTTACCTTCCTGCTTCATTTCTTGGATGAAAAATATCCAGGGTTTTGAAAGAACTACCATATCTTTTGTGGCTAGGAATTTACCGGGGTTCCCCATAACCCTTATATTCCATGACGAAACTTTCATTGATTATTAAAGGGGATTTGTTGAGATCCACCTCCCACTTTTGGGTTTTATGAACCTTTGCTTGATTTGGTTTTTATAACTTCTAAAATAATGGGTTGGTTACCAAGTGTTTTATTTTACTCCGCTTCACTCTCTTTTACTATTTTTTTAACGATCTCCCTTTTGTTTATTTCTTTTAGTTTCCTGGTTACTTCCTTCATTCACCTACGTTGGAGTCTACGCCATATTGTGAGTTTTCACCCTTCTCACTACTTGAATTCCTCCTATAGAAACTGCTGCACCCTGAGAGGGTAACTCATATTGTTTAGGTTTATCCATTTTTTCAATCCCCTTATCTTCAAGGTTTATGTTTCCTTCATTTTCTTGTTTTTTACCATCCCCTTGCTTGAAGATTTGCATGTTCTTCCCTAGAATACCTTGATCTGGAGATCGATTTTATAGCTCAAGTTCATTCTCTTCCAAATTTTTCAAAGCTTCATAAGGATTTGAGGAGGAAGACAATCCCACGTTATTTCTATGATTTTGAATTTTCCCTCTTGCCAATTTCCCTTTGTTCCCACCATGCCTTTAAGTTTACCATTTTTATTCATGCTCTGCATGGGGTTCAGTTCCTTTATTGATGGGGGATTTTTAATAATCTCGAGCAAAATTACCACATTCATGGCAATGTCTTCACTTAAAGGGAATTTGCTCATAATCTAGGGTTTGACAGTGGGTGTAACACCTTCCTCCCACATTTACCCAAGTTAATTGGTCGGCTGGGGTAAACATGTGACGAGAGGGTACTATGATGTGATTCAAATCCCTAATTTTACACAAAAATGTCATCACCTTGATTATTTGCAGTCAGTATGGGTCTATCACCACCTATACCAGCCTCCTAAGCAAGTCTCAGACCTCAGCTCTTCAAAACAAGCTTTGGAAATGAGAGAAAGACATCAAAAAGCAATGTAACTC
>APFE030687233.1:12105-25212 GCA_000404065.3 Pinus taeda | reverse complement strand
TTTTTAGGGTAAATGCTAGTGAAATCAAGACTTCCTATTTGAGCTTAAGAGGAGAGATCACATACCTTTTTGGCTTCATTGCGGAGTGAGTGAAGCTTGTCAAAGTAGAGGAGACTTCTTGTTGGACCCTGGGAGGAGCTTGTACAGCGTCAAGGCAAAGGTTGTAAAGTTCTTCTTCTTTTTAATTAATACAATCAGGCTCATTTTTCTCAACAAGTATCTCATGTTATTTGTTTCATGGACTCCTTGACTTTCATGTTAAATATGTTTTATAATACTGGTTTTTCAGGTGCTATTTAATTGTTTGCCTTGTTTGCGAAAAAGGAACTCATTTGGATCAAAGGAGCGAAGGCATCCCCAAACTTGCGTTGGACATAAGGTAGGTGTTAAACACACTTGTTTTCCATTATTTATAAAAGCACATTTAAAGAAAGATAGTGTTTGGTTGGTTTCCTTGTCATTAGGTCTTCTTTAGATTCTAGGAAGGTCTATCTTGTCCGCAAGATTGACTCATTCCGCGTGATACCTATTTATAATTAAGGAAGCAGAACTGATAAAAGAAAACCATTATGACCTTCCACACATGCTACATAACCTTAAGGAGCCAACCAACCCTCCCAGGTGACCAGTGCCTGATACAACTTCACATTTCACTAACCTGGACCCCCACTCACTCCCATGACAAGCCATGCATGTGATTGAGGCATTCCAATCGCTCCCATAGCAAGGCATGCTAGCGAATGTGGACTTTTTTAGCTAGTTCTGAGCCAATGACCCCAGATTCTATGCCACTTTTTCAGGGCTAGGACTCAGGTCATTGCCTATAAATTCATGAAAAATTCATAAATGATAAATAACATTAGAACAAGATTCTAATGCAAACATTTGATCAATGAATTGAACGGAACCCTACTAGCCATGCCAAACATTTCGCCAAACATATCACAAATATGTAATCTACACGTCATAATAACATATCTGAGCATAGGGGTATCATACTTATATGAGATTCGTAAGGAAGCATTGATGCATTATCACACTAGTTTAATTATCATATATTAGGTCCTATATTCATTGTTCATCCTTTGGCTAATAAAAACATGATGAGAGCCATACATTAAGCCTTTCATAAAACATATTCATAACCAACAGAAATAACAAGGATATAACAACCATAAGAATCATATATGAACAAGTACATTTACACATGAAATACCAAGGAGAAGGAAATCTTATTAATGAATGCATAAGCCAACCAATTTTGTGACTTCCATGAACCACCTGACCATATATTGGCTGAACCAATTCTTTCTTTCAGCCAATCACCCCCATGCCATATTCCAAGCATGAATGTGGGATCTCATGGAACCACTCAAACAAAACCGAACTAGGGCTACCAGAGACCAATCCACCTCAACCCTCAACTAGTGATTCCACCTCATGTACGGACATCATTGACAATCACCATATTGGTCTCTACCCAAGTTTTTCAGAGCTCAAGGCCATTTTCTCCAACTAGGGCTTCTAGTATTAGTAACTCAACCCACAACTGATGCCAGGATTCCAAATAATTTGTCCAACTAGGGCTTCTAGAACTAGTAATTCAACCCACTAAGGACTTCTAGAGTGTTTGTCGAACCAAGGCTTCTAGGACTAGTAACTCAACCCAAGTTGTTATAGGGCTTTCAGAGTGTTTGTCCAACTAAGGCTTCCAGGACTAGTAACTCAACCCAAGTTGTTACAGGGCTTCCAGCGCATTTATCCAACCAATGCTTCTAGGAACTAGTAACTCAACCCACAACCATAAGGAACATGAGAACCAACTAGAAAATAAAAGGAAAGACACCCACAACACCATGGGTATCTAGGAAATGGCATGGCTAGGCAAAACCATTGTAAATCTAGGCAATCATCCATGCCAATAAAAGATCGTGACCAAGAAACTACATACATGTGCCATGCATGCCAAAAATATCAAGTAAATCATACATGCAACTTGGTACCTGCAAGAAAAACCTTTTGTAGCTACTGATCTCGATGTCCTCTTGCGCTTTCCTTCTCTTCCTTGTGCATTCTCGCTCCAATCCCAAGTATGCCACACTCCTCCAAGAGTGCTGCAAGAAAACTCTAAGTGACCAAGAGTATGTGAGGGAGAGTATAATAGAGAGCTCCAAGCTAAAACTGACAAAAGTATGTCAACTAATCCTCATAAGCCTTTTTATTAATGAGGCCTCTAATTTATTCAATTTTCCATTATTTTCGTTCATTTTCCTCCTCACATGCAACCTCTGACCTTTCACCTTCCTTTTCTCCCATTTTCCATTATTTTCATAAATAAGATGCAAATAAATGCCTTATTCCTTTCTAAATCCTTTGCCACTTCCTTTTCCAATTTCCATAGCCATTAATTAATCACAAGCGATCCCCATTACTTATGTTTTTTCCCAACATTCATCTTCGAATACATGTCCCATGTCCTTTGGTATTATTTTACCTTTATTAACTTTATTACATGGATATTTGACTAGGGCTATTATAGAACCCTCTCCTTTGGGGGAACATTGTACTTGGTGTTCAATGACACCTACAACCAGCAAGAGCATTGAAAAATCAAAACATACTACCATTGGAGCTTTATAACTTTTCTAGTTGCAATATTTACAATGATCAACTTGCTGAGAAGTAATCCAACATGAGAAACATAACAACATGAAAACCATAACGACGTGACACCCATATCGCTTATTGGAGCTTTATAACACAGCTCATGGTGGTATTTACATCCATATACATATATACATATATACATATACCAAAACATCACATCAAAATGTATAAACATTCACTCAACCAATGAATAGAGAAGGATACATTGCCCACATCTGATCCACCATCTCCCATGTAGCTTCATCAGGTCCAAAGTGGTCCCATTGTACTTAAACTTGCTCGATTGCTTAGTTTCAGAGCATGAGCTTATTGCTTAGCAAGATGCACTGAGGTTCTGGCTAGAATTCTCCTTGTTGTTCCACCTACAATATAGATCAGTCAATCACGTTATCAACATCTCTAACATACTTCTTAAGTGATGACACATGGAAAACATCATGGAATTTCACTGTCGTAGGTAGTGCAAGTAAATAAGCTATTGGTCCAATCCTTTCAAGAATCCTAAAAGGTCCACAAAACCGAGGTACCAACTTAACACATGATCCAATCCTAAAAGAGCTCTTCTTGGGCTTGATACACAAGTAAACCTATTCCCCAACTTGAAACTCCTTAAACATCCTGTTCTGATTTGCACAAATTTTCTGTTTGGCTTGTACTGCCTTCAGATTATTCTCGATTACTTGCTTTTCCTGTTCCATATCTACCAACATGTCTAGTCCAATGAACACCATGTTTGCTGGATCACTCCAACTGATGGGAGTATTACAACTTCACCCATACAATGCCTGAAACAAACTCATCCTCCAATATTCTTGGTACCCATTATTGTAAGCAAACTTAACCAGTGGAAGATAATCTTCCCACCTTCACTGCTGATGCATCACATACAACCTCAACATGTCCTCCCATATCCTGTTGAGCCTCTTTTTGTGTCCATATGTCTGTGGATGATAAGATGTATTGAAGGCCAACTCTATACCAAAATTGACAAATAACTCTTTCCAGAATCTAGAAGTGAATTTGGCATCTCTGTCTAACACAATCTTCTTCGGGACACCATGCAACCTCACTACATCTTTGATGAAGGCCTGTGCTACATCATTATTTGAATATGTAGACTTTACTATAATGAATTGCGCTACCTTTGTCAACCTATCAACCACGACCATGATAGAATCCTGCTGTCTAGATGTCCTCAACAAACCTATAATGAAGTCATGGAAATGGCCTACCATTTCCAATCTGGAATCAGAATAGGCTGATGTAGTCCACCTAGATGCTTACACTTTGCTTTCACCTACTGACAATTCAAACATCTAGCCACAAACTCTGCCACTTCCCTCTTTAGATTCATCCAAAATTAAAAATTCTTCACTGTTGTCAACATCTTCTAATATCCCGTATGACCTGAATATGACTTAGCATGAAATTACCTCAAGATAATCTTCTTGAGTTCACTGCTATCTGGCACATACATCTTGTCCCTAAATCTAACCAAGCCGTATGTTGTGAGATGGTAGTCCCCATCCTAATCACCTGTACCCTATTGTAACCTATGCATAAGATCCCTATACCTATCATCCTGCTATCCTACCTGCAAGATTTGATCTTGTAAACCTGTCCCATAAAATCTCATAGCTGTTGTATGATTCACGTGTATCCTCCTACTAAGAGCATATGCAACCGTGTTCTCTTTCCCCTTGATGTACCTGATCTCAAAGTCGAATTCAATGATTGTGGCCAACCATCTAGCTTTTCTGACATTGAGTTTCGGTTGGTCAAATAGTTACCTCAATCCACTGTGATCAATCATTAAGATGAACCACCTGCCAAGAAGATAGTGCCTCCACATCTTCAAAGCATAGATGATCACTACCAACTCAAGATCATGTGTTGGATAATTCTACTCGTTCTCATTAAGTTACCTGTCCTTCATGCTTCATGAATCCACCAAATCCTCTCTTGTAGGCATTTGTACATACCACAAACTCTTTTTCCGAATACGCAATCTTTAATACTTGAGAATTTGTCAACAATTTATTCAACTGCTCAAAACTGGCTGCACATTCCTCCAACCATTCAAATTTCTTACCTTTCCTATGCAATGATGTAATTGGATAGGAAATACAAGAGAAATTCTTGATTAACCTCCTGTAATACCCTACTAACCCCATGAATGATGTTACCTCATCCACATTCCTAGGAGATGCTCACTCCATGATAGCCTTTATCGTTCCCAGATCCACTGCTATGCCTTCCTTGGAAACCACATAACCCAAGTAGTGTCCCTTTTTTCTGAAAGAAACCACATTTTCTAAGCTTGGCATACAACTGATGCTCTCTTAGCAATCTCAATACTGTTGCTAGGTGTTCGACGTGCTCTTCCTCATTTTTAGAATATATTAATATATCACCAATGAATACAATAACAAACTTTTCCAGATAAGGACAAAACATGCTATTCATCAAGCACATAAGATTAGCTAGAGAATTAGTCAAACCAAATGGAACTACATCAAACTCATAATGCCCATGCATGGTCCTGAAAGTAGTCTTGTATATGTCCTCTTCCTTAATGCGTACCTGATGATATCCTAATCTCAAGTCAATTTTGAGAACACTGCTGCTGTCTTCAACTGATCAAACAAACCATCAATCCTCAGTAACAAATGCCTATTCTTGATGGTCACTTTATTCAACTCCCTGTAATCAATGCATAACCTAAGAGTACCATCCTTCTTCTTCACAAACAACACTGGTGCACCCCCAATGCGATACACTTGGTCTAATGTATTCCTTGTCAAGCATCTCCTTCAACTGCAAATTCAACTCTACTAACTCTATTGTGCTCATATTGTAAGGTGCCTTTGATGCTGGCACTGTCCCTAGTACCAACTCAATAGAAAATTCCACTTCCCTATGAGGTGACAACTCTGAAATATATACCGAAAACACATCCTGAAACTACTGTAGAACAAGGTACCTGCTCAAGACATCTGCATCCTCAACTTCCTTACCTTTGTCACTAAAAATATGCACTGCAAATAACACACACCCTTTTCTACGACAATGCTTCACCTGCATAACTATCACCATTCTAACTGATGTTGCCTTCTTCTTTCCCTACAAGACTCTTTATTGCCCATTGTCATCCAAGAACTCATTAGCCTTGTCATAACGATCCACCTTGGTTCTATGAAGATACAACCAATCCATACCCAACAAAATACTATATGATCCCAATGACAAACATTCAAATGTGTTTATGTAAATATACCATTCAAATCAAATGCACAATCTCTTAGACAGTGATGAACTCTCTTCTTTGCACCTATAGTCAACTGCACTAACCAAGATTCTACGTGCACTTCTTTATTCAAACCACAATTATCCACTAGGTCAAGATTAACATAGATATAATTAGATCCAGGGTCAATCAAAATAAAAACAACTTGATCAAAAATATTACCATCCATCTTGATAATAGATGCTTGGTGATCTTCCTGCTTGTTATCTAGTACTACATAAATCCGAGGAATACTCTGTCCAACATTCCCACTATCTGTGCTTCCTGCGCACTATAGATTTTCAGTATACCACCTTGATGTTGTGGACAATGTCTCTTGCGATCCTCTCCTCCACAAGTCCAACAATGTAAAGGATTCCAACCTTCACCCTATTGGGTGTGGAGCCTGATTAACTTCTGTATTCAATGGTAACGTCAGTTCGTAATGGGACGACAACACTACTAGTAAAATATACACTGCAGGGGGGTCCGGCGGGGGGGGCGGCTGCGACCTTTGGGAGCTCCCCCTTGGTGGGGGGATTGGGAGTAGCACCCCCAAAGCTAAAAACAGATGTAAAATTACCTTGTAAAATGTTGTAATTTTGTAGTCAATCTGGGCCTTTCATTAGGTAGAGATCTAACGGTAGATGTTATGTTTAATGTAGGGTTTTTTGCTCTAGAAGGCACCCCCCGCTATATATGAGGAAATTTTATTGTGTCTATGTAGATCTATATTCTGAGTGAGAAAGAGGGAGGAGATTGAGAGCGAAGAGGGAATTATAGTGGAAGGACTAGTTGTTTCTCTATGGATGTAGCCCAAACTGGGTGAACCACATATATCTATGTCACTCTTGTTTTATGCACTTTCCATGTTTATATTTTTTCAATATATTTTATGTGTTCTATTTCTCTGTAATATATAATTTTCTACCAACTGATATCAGAGCCGAAGGTCTATTTGGCTGATAAACTCGCAGGAGATAAGGGTTCCTAGTTCAAGTGGGAGCAATGGCAGAAGATGGTAGGTTTAGGGTCAAAAAATTTAATGGACAAAACTACCAGCTGTGGAATATGCAGATGGAAGATTATTTGTACCAGAGAGATCTGTACCAACCATTGAGCAGAAAGGCAAAGAATCTGGTGAGTATGACAAACACAGAATGGGATATTCTCAACAAAATTGCACTTGGATCAATACAGTTGTGCCTAGCGGCGTCAGTAGCATTTAATATTTCAAAGGAAACGACAATAGAGGGTTTAATGTCGACATTGGCCAGACTATATGAAAAACCCTTGGCATCGAATAAGGTATTTCTTATGAAGCGTTTATTTAATATGAAAATGTTAGATGGTGGATCTATTATTGATCATTTAATTGAATTTAATATAGTTACCAGTTAGTTAAGTTCTATAGGGGTAATTTTTGATAATGAAGTTAGGGCTCTGTTATTTCTGTACTCATTTCCAAAAATTTGGAATGGTTTAGTTATGGCCATCAATAAATATTTCTATGGATCTAGTACTTTAAATCTTGATGATGTTGTCAATGCAATCCTTAGCGAGGAAATGTGACAGAAAAGCTTCGGTGAGACATCAGGTAATGCTTTGACTGTAGAGACTAGGGGAAGAAAAATGGAAAGAGGAAAGAGCCTAGAATATCACAGTAAGTCAAGGAAAGGCAAATCCAAGTCTAGATTGGGGATAGTGTGTTGTAAATGTGGGAAGAAAGGACACTTGAAGAAAGACTGCAAGTCTTAGAAGGGAAAAGAAGGAGACGCGCAATAAGAAAACAATCATGAAGCGAATGTGACAGGTGATGTGTTGTAAGATGCTTTGATTCTTTCTTTAGAAAATTTTATTGATGCTTGTGTGGTAGATTTAGGGGCCTCATTCCATGTCACACCTGATAGGAAACATTTTCATGATTATGTTCAAGGATAGGTTCAATTGGGTGATGATAAACCCTGTAAAATCATAACCAGACTTGGGACTTAGTCAGGTTGCCTGCAGGTACAACAACATTGCAAAATAAATGTGTTTACAAGTTGAAGGAAGAAGATGGAGGTAGAAAAAGGTATAAAGCTAGACTTGTGGTGAAAGGGTTTGCATAGAAAAAGGGTATAGACTTTGATGAGATATTTTCTCCTGTTGTTAAAATGACTTCAATCGGGACTATTTTAAGTCTAGTATCAGCTGAATATTTGCATCTTGAGAATTTAGATGTAAAGATAACCTTTCTGCATGGGGATTTGGAGGAGGAGATATATATGCAGCAGTGACAAGGATATGAGGTAAAAGGGAAGGAGACACTAGCGTGTAGGTTGAAGAAGAGCTTGTATGGCTTAAAACATGCTCCAAGGCAGTGGTATCTAAAATTCGATAGGTTTATGTCTAAACAAGGTTATACTAGATGTCACTCTCATCATTGTGTTTATCTCAAAAGGCAAAATGATGGCATCTATATTATATTTTTATTGTATGTATATGACATTCTTGTTGCATGTTCTAACATGCAGGAAACAAATGTGCTCAAAAGAAAATTGGCGAACTCATTTGCAATGAAGGAATTGGGTGTTGTGAAACAAATCCTTGGTATGAGAATAACTAGAGATAGGAAGAATCGAAAATTAACTTTGTCTCAAAGTGAGTACATAGAAAATGTGTTGAAAATTTTTAATATGCAGAAAGAAAAACCAGTTAGTATGCCTTTGGCTAGCCATTTCCAATTAAGTAAGAAGGAGTGTCCCAAGACTCAGGAAGAAATGGCTCATATGTCTAAAGTTCCATATGCATCAACAGTTGGAAGCTTAATGTATGCAATGGTCTACACAAGGCCTGATATTGCACATGCGGTGGGAGTTGTAAGCAGGTACATGAACAATCCAAGAAAGTAACATTGGATGGCGATGAAGTGGATTCTCAGGTATTTGAAAGGTACCACAAATCAAGCATTATGCTTTGGTGGTTCAAACATTGCTCTACAGGGATATGTTGATGCAGATATAGCGGGTGATAGAGATAACAAGAGGAGCACCACAGGGTATGTGCTTACTATTGGCGGAACAACTGTTAGTTGGGTCTCAAAACTGCAAAGTGTTGTTGCACTCTCAACAAACGAAGCAAAGTATGTTATTGCTACATAGGGTAGTAAAGAAATGATTTGGTTACAAAGGTTTCTAGATAAATTGGGTAAGAAGCAGGAGTTGGGCAGGTTATACAGTGACAACCACAGTTCCATACATCTTGCAAAGAACTCTGCATTTCATTCCAAGAATAAACATATATAACTCAAGTACCATTTCATACGGTCAGAATTGGAAGATGGACAATTGAAGATGGAAAAGATACACACTAGCCAGAATCCTGTAGATGTGTTAACAAAAGTTGTAACCAAGGAGAAACTAAGAGTCTGCTAAGTTTCAATTGGTCTTCGAGTATGATGAAGAAGATGAGAAACAACCAGGTCCAAAGTGGAGTTATTGTCTAGCAAATGAAGTAGCTGTGGAGTTGCTATAATCAATATCCAAGTGGGAGATTGTTGGGTGTGGAGCCTGATTATCTTCTATTTTCAAAGGTATTGTCACATTGGACCCCAGTTTGTAATGGGGCAGCAATGCCACCCATAAAATATATGTTGCAGGGGGGGCGGCTGCGACGTTTGGGAGCACCCCCTTGGTGGGGGGATTGGGGGCAGTGCCCTCGAAGCTAAAAATAGATGTAAAATTTCCTTGTAAAATGTTGTAATTTTGTAGTCAATCTGGGCCGTTCAATAGGTGGAGATCTAATGGTAGATGTTATGTTTAATTTAGGGTTTTTTCCCTAGAAGGCACCCCCTCACTATTGAGGGAATTGTATTGTGTCTATGTAGATCTGTACTTTGAGTGAGGAAGAGAGAGGAGATTGAGAGCGAAGAGGGAATTACAACATATCTGCTGTAGGTTGTATCTCTTCAGTTTGCTGGATAATATAAAAGGAAGGACTAGCTATTTCTCCGTGGACGTTGCCCAAACTGGGTGAACCACATATATCTGTGTCTTGTTTTATGCATTTTCTATGTTTATATTTCTGCAATATATTTTATATGTTCCATTGCTCTATAATGTATAATTTTCTAACACACCCTCATTCTGCTCCTTAGATCAAAATCCCTGTCCTGTATCAGATGCATTGAAGTTCTTATGCGGTGTCACATTCTCTTTGTTACTTTTATCTTGAGGTCTTGTTCGCTTCTTGTCCCATTTTTCTTTATTATTTGCATTACCTTTCTAGTCTGAATTAGTCTCAGGTCTTCCCTTTGATTGTTCATAACAATGCTTTACCTTTCGGATGGCCTCCTCCAATGATCTAGGCTCATTAAACTCAATCATGTCCTTGAATGCTACCAAAAACCACTGATAAATTGCTGAATCTTGGCCTTCTCCTCCTTGAGGTAAGGCACATACCTCAATAAATCCAAGAATCTTCTAGTTTATTCCTCATTGGTCATAGATCCCATCTTCAGCTTATACAACTCTTTTTCCCTGTCGTCATAGTATCTCTTAGTTACTTCTTACTGTATAGTTTCTCAAAATCACTCGAGTCAACTCCTCTTCAAAAAAACCTCTTACATTCTTTACATGTCCCCACCAAATGTCTGCTTTACCTTTAAGATTAAATGTAGCTATTCTAGCCTTCATGTTCTATGAGTAATCATGCAAGCTAAAGAACTTGTTCATCCCAAGAAACCATGCTTTTGCATCATGTGACTTCTTTATTTCTCCATCGAATGTAGGTGGCTTTTCTTTCTTGAACTCATCCGAAAAATATCCCCTTTCATTCCTCCTATAAAGATGATAGTGATGATGACCTTGATACATGTATGAACATAAACTAGAGTAAATACCATGTCCACTGCCTCGTCTATTAGGTGTATCCAATAATCTCCCGTCTATGATTGTGTCATCTCCATCCAACCTATTCCCACCATGTGGCCTGCTACCATGTGCTCCATTAGTCCTATCCTCATGTCCATGACTGATTCTAAGTGGTCCCTATCTTTGCAAGTTTAATAAGCTCTGAAGAATCATCACATTGACCTCTACTTGTTTCTCCTATGCCCTAGCAATTCTCTCTTGTAATTGAATGATTCAGTCATTGTAGTCTTTGCAACTCCTTATTTTTTCCTTCAAACTTCTAAGAGTGTCTGCTATGTTAGGATAATATCCCTCACCATGCTGCTCATATGATCGATAGGGAGAATCTCAGGAGTTATAGTCTACCATCTTGCTAGTCATCTTTGTTCTTCCCTTCCTACAAGGTATATCATTTCAGCTAAACCATATTATATACAAACCAATGTACCTCAATTTAGCTCAGGGGAGGATATGTCATCTGTAAGACTAACCAAATTAATGCAATTCATATATAAACATAATCATATCAACATTTAATCATAATTTTAACCATTATCCAATCATCAATGCATGACCATACCAACCACATATGATGACCCCATGCATGACAAGTATCACCATGTCAATGTATTCATAACAACATATAAACACTGACATGCATGACCAATGCACAATTGACATGCACCCATGACGACCACATCCAACAACAACAAAATCATTTTTTTACATGGCGACACCATTGCAACTATGACCAATGCCATGCATATGCAACAAGCACATAGATCGCAAGCATAAGGAACACATATACAACCGACATGTAGGCATGACCAACACACACTGCCCATCCAGTCTAAGGGGTGAACCATGCTCTGATACCACTATGTAACGCCCTCCTCCCATATTTACCCAAGTTAACCTATCTATTGGGGTAAACATGTGATGAGAGGCTACTATGATGGGATTCAACTCCCCATGTAAAATTAAGGAATTAGAACCAACGAAACAAAACCATTCTAACTTTCCACACATGCTACAAAACCTTTAAGAGCCAACCAACCCTTCCAGATGACCAACCCCTGAGACAACTTGACATTTCACTGATCTGGACCCCTAACCACTCCCATGACAAGCCATGCATGTGACTAAGGCCTTCTAGTTGCTCCCATAGTGAGGCATGCTAGTGACTGTGGACCTTTTTAGCTAGTTTTAAGCCAACAACCTCGGATTCTGTGCCACTTTTTGAGGGCCAGGTCTCAGGCCACTACCCAGAACTTCATGAAAACTTCAAAAATGATAAATAACATTCAAACAAGATTACTAATGAAAACATTTTATCAATGACTTGATTGAACCCCTTTTATCATCAAAAATATCACAAATATGTAATCTACAGGTGATAACAATAGATCTAAGCATAAGGGTCTCATTCTTATCTGAGATTCATAAGGAAGCATTGAAGCCTTACCACAATAGTCAAATTATCATCTAATAGGTCTATACTCTTTGTTCAATATTTTTCTAATCAAAACATGATGAGAGCCATACATCAAGTCTATCATAAAACATATTCATAATGAACATATAACCAACAAAAATAACAAAGATATAACAACCATAAGAATCATATATGAACAAGTAGAGAAGGAAATCTTATTAATGAATGCATAAGCTGACCAGGTTTGATACTTCCACGAACCACCCGACCATAGATTGGCTGAACCAATTCTTGCTTTCAACTAATCATCCCCGTGCCATAATCTAAGCATGAATGTGGGATCTCATAGAATCGTTCAAACAAAACCGAACCAGAGCTACCAGAGGCCAAGCCACCTCAACCCTCAACCTATGATTCCACCCTATGGTCAGACATCACTAACCATAACCATATTGGTCTCTACCCAAGCTGTCCAGGGCTCTAGAGTGTTTGTTCCAACCAGGGATTCTAGGACTAGTAACTCAATTGACAACTGTTGTTGGGCTTCCAGAGAATTTGTCCAACTTGGGTTCCAAGACTAGTAACTCAACCCACCGAGGGATTCCAGAGTGTTTTTCCAACCAATGCTTCCAGGATTAGTAACTCAACCCAAGCTGTTATAGGGCTTCCGTTACACTGAAATTTGTCACCATGACTATCTGCAGTTAATATGGCTCCATCAATAGTCATATTATCCTCCTTGTCAAGCCTAATACCTCTGCTCTTCATGTCAAGCTTCAAAAAAAGAGAGAAAGTCACTAAAAACATGTTTATCTCTGGGTACGCAG
>APFE030687231.1:84569-101230 GCA_000404065.3 Pinus taeda | reverse complement strand
CATATTAAATAATCGTTTCATAAGAAATACCTTGTTTGAGGCCAAGGGTTTTTCATATAGTTTCTCCAACGCCTTAATCAAACCCTCTGTTGTTGTTTCCTTCGAAATGTTGAAGGCGACCGACGCTACAAGGCACAGCCGTATTGTTCTGAGTGCCTTTCTATCGAGAAGGTTCCATTCTTCATCTTCCATATCCGTCGGCTTCTTTGATTTTCCACCCAATGGTAGGTATAGATCTTTCTGATACAGATAATCTTCCATCTGTATCTTCCACAGTGAGAAGTTTTGGCTGTTAAATTTCTCGACCCTAAACTTACCATTTTCCGCCATTTCTCCCACTCGAACTAGGAACCCTTCTTTCATGCGAGTTTATCAGCCAAATAGACCTTCGGCTCTGATACCAGTTGTTAGAATATTATATATTACGGAGCAATGAAACACATAAGATATTGCAGAAATATAAACACAGAAACGCACAAAACAAGAGAGACACAGATATACGTGGTTCACCCAGTTTGGGCTACGTCCACCTCGAACAACTAGTCCTTCCTTTCTATTATCCAGCAAAATGAAGAGACACAACCTACAGCAAAGCCGTTGTAATATCCTCTGTCTTCTCTCACAGTCTCACCTCTCTGTTTCTCGCTCACACAGAATACACATCTATCTCACAGCCTCAAATACAATGCCCTCATACAAAGAGAGGGGGTTTCCTTCTAGGGCAAGAAACCCTAAACTAAACATAAGTTCTACCGTCAGATCATCCACCTAATGAACGGCCCAGATTGACTAGAAATTACTATACTTTTACAAGGCAATTTTACAGCTGTTTTTAGCTTTGGGAGCGCTGACCCCGAAACCCCCCACCAGGGAGGGGCTCCCAAAGGTCGCAGCCGCCCCCCCCCCTGGACCCCCCTGCAGCAAATATTTTACGGGCGGCGTTGCCGCCCCCATTTTGAATTGGGGTCCAATGTGGTGGTACTTTTGAATATAGAAGATAATCAGGCTCCACACCCAACAGTGGACGACTATCCCTATGCTAGCATGGATTTTAGAGGAGATATGGATTGTTGCTGCCACCAAATGCAACATGGGGAGAGATAGGTAATCATTTTTTAAGTTTTATCAATTTTTAAGATTTTTTTTTTTTTTTCAAATATGAAAATGAACTTAAAAGATATTTTTGATGGTATTAAAATACTGATATAATGATCATGTTCCAAATGTGGGTCCACTATGACCAGATGAATTTCTGTGGCACAAGCATCACGAAAGAGGTGCCGAAGAGGTGGCTACAGAGATAGGGAGGGTCTTATATGCAGTCCAATGAAACTTGGTGAGATTGACTCACCGGGTACTGATGGAGGCCATAAAAGACCTACCAGAGGGGATGCAGCGCCGCGTGGTAGGAGTGCCACGAGACTGGGTTCGCCTTTTTCGGCGTGCGGCCAAAGCAGTAGTCACCTACTTAGCCACTCATCTTGAGCCGGGTCACTAGATGGACTAAACATGATTATGGGCATTTAGTCCCGATTTTGTATATTATTTTTGAAACACTTTATGTACACACAGACGGTTTTATGATATATATACATAGTTCCAGGTTTTTGATGTTTGTTTTTATCTTAATGAATGAATGCTATGCCAATCTAATGCTTGATTAGCGATATAATCCGCTAATGAATTGTCAGATCGTGTAATGTGCAAATAAGTAATAAAAATAAATGATCTTTAAAACACCCTGACTCTAAAAAATTGGCGATATAAATAAGGATCCTGAACCCGATAAATGTTATTCAATTGTGACATTATCAGCTATGAGTCAAGATACACTACCAACGAATCAATTCCATGAAATAGCTTTGGATAGTAAATTAATGATTACAGTATATTCGACAATATTATTTGACGTAGACCCAATACATACTCCCCTTGAAACCATCAACTGACCAGATGGATAATAAATCACCCAAGTTGGGGAAGCGAGATTCCAAGTGTGTTGACTAGCACCAACGATGAATCTAAAATAGACCAAGTCATCCATCAACATCTGCCAAAGTAGATCAAAAAATTGTTGATATCTTAAAAACTCCCAATAGAAATATGTACAAAAATAGAAAATATACAAAGAATCCATTGCTTGGCCATAACCTAATCAAAGTACTTCTTGAGGTAGAGCCCGTTTTGGGGCTCCGCCAACTTGTTCCCTTCAAAATCGACTAATTCATAAGCCCCTTTTCCTAAAACATGTTTCACTATGAAGGGACCATACCACATAGACTTGAATTTTCCTGCCACCAAGGCATCTTTATCTTGGTCATAGACCAAGACAAGGTTGCCTTCAGAAAAGACTTGAGGACGGATAGATTTATCGTACTGAGTTTTAACCCTTTTCCTATGAGCTTCATTGATTGTGGTGGAATCCCGACGCTGCTCATCGAGATGGTCCAAATGAAGGAGGCGCTCTTCAAGACTAGAGGTATTTGGAAGGAGCTCAACAGCGAGCTTAAGGGATGGAATTTTGCACTCAATAGGAAAAATATATTCTAGCTTGTACACTCATTGAAAAGGTGTAAAACCGATGGTAGTCTTTACTGAGGTTCGATATGCCTAGAGAGCCAGATACAACATGAGATGCCAATTGGAGCGATTTTTGTCAATTGTCCTTTGCAGGATCCTCTTGAGGGACTTATTCACAACTTTGACTTTCCCATTGGCCTGAGGATAATATGGAGACAAATTCTCTTGCTGGAAGCCCAATTTAAGAGCCAATTCAGACATCAGTTGGTTCTGGAAATGACTGCCATGATCAGTGACAATCTCTCTCGGGATACCAAAATGAGAAATAATCTGATTGAAGAAGAATAATGTCGTTGTTTCACTATCATTTTTATAAGTGGGCATCGCCTCAGCCTACTTCATAAAGTAGTCTATGACCACTATAATGTACTTGTGCTTCACTGTTGAAGGCAGAATGCAAGTAGTAAAGTCAATACCCCACTTTGTAAAAGGACCGACATTGATAACAGGGAAAAGAGGAGCTGGATGCGTGCGCATATTTTGAGTATAGACTTGATAAGGGTGGCAATGTTTGCCCGCTTCAATACAATCTTTGAAAAGCGAAGGCCAAAAGTAGCCAGCACGCAAGATTTTTTGGGCTGTTGCAAGCCCAAATAGATGACCACCACAAGCTCCACTATGGAAATCATTAAGCACATAATCTGCTTCCTCTAAGGTTAAACAATGCCTAAGGATTGAATCAACCCCTCGGCAATATAATGTATCACTAATGATGACATAGTTCTTAGCCAGGTGATGTAATTTTCGACATTCATCCTTGGAGGAAGCAGGAGGAAAATTCAAAGTCTGGAGATAGATTATGATATCTCCATACCAGGGATCTTGTGAAGAGACAAGGAATAGATGTTCATCGGGGAAACTTTCCTCATAAATAGTATCTTCTCCACAAGGCAGCTCAGAAATTAATTCTGCAAAAACCAATGATTTCTTAGACTTGGCCGACAAGAAATCGAGATCGAATTCTTGTAAAATAACCATCCATCAATTATATTTGCCCCCAATCACTCGCCTACTGAGGAAAAATTGGAAAGGACTGACCGCCACTAAGACAAATGTTTTGCGTAGTAGAATATAATGGCGAATCCACTGGATAGCATGGACTGCTGGCAAGGATAATTTCTCAACCGGAGAATAATGTAATTCAGGTCCTACTAAGCCTCGACTCAAGTAGTAAATCACATGCTCCATGAGAGCATCATCTTCTTGAACCAGAACCATACCTATGGTTGATTCTGTGGCTGCAAGATATAAAAGGAAATCTCTACCGTGATCCGGTGGACTGAAAAGCGGGTAGAGATCAACACCTGCTTCAAGGCAACAAAAGATCATTGTGCAAAGTCGTCCCATAAAAATGGAACTCCTTTCCTGAGCAAATGCATAAATCCTTTAGTTATCTCAGCATAGTTCGCTATAAATTGTCTCAAGAAATTTGCCTTCCCTTGAAGACTTTGAAGTTTTTGGATGGAAGATGTGGGAGGCAACTGAACTATTTCCTCCACCTTGAAGGGATGAAATCAAATCCCTTCAGTTGACACAATGAACCCTAGAAACTGACCAAATGTAATCGTGAAAACACATTTATTTGGATTCAACTAGATCTCGTAAAATCAACATCTCTCAAAAACCAACCGAAGCTGACTAGGATGATCGATTCTCTTTCGAGAACAAGTAGTTAAATCATCCAAGTATGCTTCGATGACATGCTTGATGTCATAGAAAGCATAAGACATGGCCTAATGAAACGTGGCTCCAGCCTTTTTAAGACCAAAAGGCATATTTTTGTACGTGAAGGTACCCCAGGGACATATGGAGGCTATCTTATGCTCGTCTTCTGGACGGATAGATATTTGATTATAATTAGAGAATCCATCCATGAAGGAAAAAATCTCATTACCCACACATTCATTAGCTATCTGATCAATAAACATTGTGGGGTAATTATCTTTCAGACAAGCTTTGTTCAAATCCCTAAAGTCAATGCATACTTGGATCGTTCCTTGTTTTTATCAACTGGGACTGGATTAGAAACCCAATCTGTTAGAGGAACGGGGTATATGAAACCCACCTTGAGCAGATTTTCTACTTCCGCTTTAATAGTTGTTGTCTTCCTAGGATTGACCGACCGAAGCTTGTGACGAATCAGCTTAGCGTTTTCATACGTCTTGATCTCATGCTGAATGATGGATGGATCAATACCAGGCATTTCTTCATAAGACCAAGCAAATACATCCCGAAACTCTTTAAAGAGGTTGGTGTAAATTTGAATCTCTTCAGGGGAACACTCGGCTCCGATGAAGACATTTTCTATCACATTAGGGTTCCTAGAGATGTTTATTGGTATGGTTTTTGAAATGACCGACATATTACCTTTGATACAGATGTGTGTTGGAGCCAAAGGGTTTGAAACTGTACAAACATCACTAGTAAGCAGATTAGAGAAGCTGGATTCGACTTCCTGCAATGAGGGAAGAAAATATGAACGATGGTGTAAATATTCCCAAGGTCTATCTACACCCGTCATTGCTTCTAAGATTGGTTCCTCATATGGAAAAAACGTATCTAAGCAATCCATAGCAGAAGTAGAGTCAAGGGTCCAAGCATGGGCCACATCACCATCTAACTCCTCCTCTGAAAAAGGAGTAGGATGGTCGTCTACAGAGTTAACGATAGACTAATATCTAAGCTCTGTTGCAGACATAGGAAATGCCATTCCACCTACCTGTCCTTCATCTAATGTGGTTGTAGGCGAAGGCAAGGTCCAAGGGTGGTTGTAGACGAAATGACATTGATTCTATCTATAGGAGTAGGAAGATCAAATGTACCCATCAATGAAGAATACATCCTAGCTCCTAGATTCTCGATAGGTTGACGGGGGTTATCCACCAATGGAACATTATAATTAGAAGTTACACGAGGATCAGCTAGAGAATAATCCAATTGATCAACCTTAACAATTTTCCCCTCATGAGGAAAACAAAGGACTTGAAACAGAGTCGAAACTATGGCATCCATTTCATAAATCCAATTCTGTCCTAAGAGGAGATTGTAATCTAGGTTGGCATCAACAATTTCTACTTCAATATTAATGACCTTTCCTCCAACACATATAGGAAAGGCCGAGATAATCTCGTGTGGCCTATGAGAATGCTCGTCAAATGCTGTCAAGAGAGTGGGTGAAGGAATAGCCGAAGGCGATCCAATGGCCTTCCAACATGACATAGACATTACGCATGTGGAAGCTACCTCATCTATAACTCTTCGAAAAATATTATTTTTCCAGTAAGTAGACTTTATTTGAAAATCCATATGATGAGGAAGTCTCCTTTTAACATTGAGCATGTCAAAAGTGAGCAAAAAAGAATTGTTTAAATCAACTTCCCCTATGGCTGAAAGCAAAGCACTTGAGTTGGACATGACTGGAGTAATTGTAAAGTGGAAATAACGCATGGACTTTGAGCCAAATCGTATACAATAGAGTAGTTCTAGGCAGAAGCTTTCGGTATTCGAGGTATAGACTCGTTAGAGGGTCGCTCAATATGAAGTTGATTCGTAGTTCCGAGAATAGATTTATCCTTGGATGTTTCAGCTTCACCATAATCCTGTGACCGTGTAGCTACATTGACATGAGAACCCATCATGAAAACATTTGAGGAATTTTCCCCCTCCTGGTTGCCCCCTGTGGAGGTACCAAGTTTTGAGTTCGCGCCAACAAGCAACTATCGCCCTTGGGCGAAAGGGTTAGTTAAGACAACTTGGGAGCTAGAAGACCCTTGCTGCATTAACAAGTGCTAAGCATCTTGAATTTTCAGGCAGAGATGAGTCAAATGGTATCCACTACATAACTTGCATGGAAACTTAACTTTCTTCTTAGACTCTTTTCCACCTTCACCAGCATTATTGCCAGGTTTGTTCACATTACCCTTTCCATCCTGATTCTTATTTTTACCTCATCCCTTCTTCTTCCCATCGGAATCTTAATTTCCTATGGGTTAGAAGTATGAACGACATTTACGGAAGAAGGTTGAGAAGGTGAAGGAGTAGATGGTGCAGCCTAATTGGAAGAAACAGTTTGTAGGGACAACTGTTGCAATTGGCTTAGAAGGTTCACCACATTTTCATCAATTGATCCAACAATACCATCAGCATGTGCGCCTAGCTTCGGTTTGGCTATATCAAACATTGGTCTAGGAGCATCAGTTAAGCTTTTTTAAAGAGTCCTAGACTGAGAATATATCAGTTCTAACTGCTGGGCATGAAAGATAGCTTGCTCTTCAGAATAAACTCTAGACATAGAAACATCCTTGGATATCTCGGGTTGTAATGATTTTAAAAACCATTCGAGACAAAATTCAAGTGGAATTTCAGCTTTAATGAGCCTCTTTCTCCATCTCCATTCCTGGATATGATCCGAAATGTGAGTAGCTGTGTCCTGATGAAAATTAGCCAGAAGTTCAGTTCCGGCTTCGATGGACAGGCAACTGAAAATGGTTTAAGAAAATGTTAGCCAAATTGGTGAAAGACGTAAAGGTGCCCCCTGGCAACTCTATATACCACTTAGCCACATTCCCAGTTAAAGTGTGTTGAAATAGTCTCAACCTAATCAAATCATCGATTAGGGAGTTAGATGAGCACCATAAATGGAACGTGGTTACATGGTCGCCCGAGTCTTCACCACTCTTCCCTTCGAATTTTGGAATATCCGATGAAAGTTTGGCTGGGACTGGAGGCTAAACCGAATTGTATCTGATTGGATTGTTCATAAACTTAGTCAAGTTTGGTAGATTAAGTGTGGCAAGAAAAGGAAGTCTCGGAGGACCTTGGGGATTCCACCCAGATTGGGCGGGGTTCCCAAAATTCAGAAAAGAATGACCTGGATTTTGAAAGGCACCAAGTTGCCCGAAGTAACTAGTAGAACCTGCTGGACCAAAAGGTGAGCCTTGTGGTCCAGCAAAGCTCAGAGTTTGACCAACTCCTACCGAAAAACCTCCGTAACTGGTAAAGTTTCCCCCTAACGAATTATTGTAAGGAGCTGATAGCCCCTGGTAAGGGTTCCAAGCATTAGCTAAGGGTGGAAAACTTCAAAATGAATTGACTGAGGAGTATGGCACATTCCCTTGTTGGCCAAAAAATGGATTCCTAGCTTCGATCCCACTAACTTAAGGGTTAGTCCAACTTTGAAAAGGATTGTTGCCTTGTCCTGTGAAAGGAAAATGAATAGACCCTACCGTCAGATTGGAATGTGGTATATGACCACTTCCAAAAGGGAAACCTTGAAAAGAAGCCAATCCACTCATCATGGACATGGAGGCGATTGATGGTACATTCAATGGAGCTAAAGGAATACCTTGAGAGGGTATTCCAAAAGGGAAGAATCCAAAATTGGATGCATGAGCTTGGGAACTGTTAGAGCCTAGATTGACCTCAGGCTGAAGGGAGGTAATCTTAGGATAACCACAAACCAAGCTTAACTGGTAGCTAGCCATACAAGGTCGAGAGAGGGCTCTCTTCTTGTGAATCTCAGTCAAGATGACTGATTCAGATATGGAGTTTAGGCTAGGTACAGTAGCTCTAGGGTTTTTGGTTGATTTTGATGGTTTTGTTGCCGGATCAAATGGAGCAGGCAGCTTTGGGTATGGGAAATCAAGTTAGGAATGCAGGGTGTTCTATGGGGCAAGGTAGGTAGGTCTTTTAGCACTTGAAATTGAGTGAGATGATAGGTATAAAACTAGTGACGAGCTGAGGAGGGTATGCAGAGCTCACGAGTCCTCTTAAAATAGTAGAAAACATAAACAACTAAATGAATTCCCAAGACAGAGCACTGTAACCAATGTATTCTACCTATCTATCTTGATTTCATTTAGTTAGAAGAATGAATAATATTGTGGCACACATAACACATGAGAAAAACTAATAATAGAAGAAGAAACTATGTAAAAACACTTTACCACAAGTATCCCACAAAAATAGCTGCAAATCCTGGTTTATTTCCTTGCCAAACTGCTGTAAAGATGTACAATGTAGCTCAGAGCATCAAAGAGAGTCCAACCTTTACAAATGAGGAATAAAATTCATAATATAGACATGAAAACCACCTATTCTAGCCATCAGGGGTCAAATCCAAGAGATAAGGGTCTGTTTCAACCATATCTAAACTAGGAACAGGAATATAGGCAGCGGAACAACTTGCCTCTAAAACCATGGATACTGATTCATTCACCCCCAAACCACCTCAAAATGATGAATCTACCCTTTAAGGTCATTTTACAATTACATTTACATAGCATAGCATCATTTACAATCACAAATTCATCCAAGATGAAGGAAAAAGTCAACTTGTAGAAAAACTAGGCGAATTTTTGATTTTTGAGCAAATTGTTCCTATATGTAGCGCCACCTGTCATGTGTGTAGCGCCACTTCTTAGATGATTTTGGAGGCCTTCCCCTTAGCCAAATTAAGCCCAAGATATATCATTGGAAAGTATGCCTATCTAGTTTCTGGAACATCTTGAATTTGTTAATTTGGAGGTCATTTTCCCCTCAGAAGTGGAATCTCCCAAGATTGCCTCTTGTGTGTCCAAAAAGAGGCAGAGAGGGCATTTTTTGATGGTTTTTTGACCTTTAGGTGACCAAGATTTGCTCCAAAATTGCTGAAACTTTTTGGGATTTATGTTCTCATCGTGTTAAATCTAAATATGCAAGCCATTTCTCCAAAAAGTGTCCTAGTCAAAAGTGTAGTGCCGGTGGCGCTACATACCTATTGCAATTTCCTATGTTGGAAAATTTGAAAATTTGAAAATGACAAAAACTCACCAAAACTTGCCCAGATTTGGCACAAGGCACTCTCATTAATTGCTTTGATGGGCTAGTGAGGCCTCAACCAATAGTTTTAGCTTGTCATGCTCCTTTTTGCTCCTCGAGGCCTTCCTCAACTGTGCCTTAAGTTTCCTTATCCTTATATTGCATATTTCGTTCCGGGTCATATAGTGATAGGCCATGTGGCAAAGCATCTTCTTTTCTCTATTGGCCTTCTCAAGTAGCTTTTCAAGGTGTATGTTGACCCTTTCAAGCCAAATTTCTCGGTTGTTCTTAATCTCTTTCTCAATGGAGGTCATATTGACCTTTTCCTTCTTTGCCTTTTGCCAGTTCTCCTTGGTCATTTGCAACTCCATGAGGACTTGCTTGTCGGTCAATTGTTTGTTTTCTTGCTCTAGATATTTGATGATCCACTTAGTCCTCTCTAAATTGTCTGACAACACTTGTATCTCAGCCTCTTGTTCCTTAATGATCATGTCTTTGACAGTCCTTGGATCTTGAGCATCCAAGTCAATGACATCAATTCCGTGTGCCTCGTCATGATCAACAAGGACAAAATCTCTCTCTTGCCCATCACTAGGATCCTTCTCATGCGTCTTTTTCTTGCCTTTACCGTTACCCTTGTGTTGCTGCCCAACCTGTACCTGTTTAGATGAAGAAGAAGGCAAAGCCCCTTCCACTCCTTGTGGAGATAGCATTTGCCAGTAGCCTCTGAAATGACAGCTGGTGACAAAGTAAATGTAACTCCAGCAAGGTTTACATCATTGTTGTCCAAATGTGTCACAAACAACCGTACTAATCCATGATGAGATTTAACCCTTTCCACCATTTCACAAAAACTGAAACATGACTGATGTCTGAAATAAGAAAGGGCAAATGGGTAGGCTTGTAGCTCCCTCAAACTGGTGGGCTCCTCTCTGATATGTTTTCCTCCCTTATGAGGCCTTCTGCCCTGAGTGTCTCTCTCCCTGGAATTTCCACTCTGTGTTTCTTCCTCCATTTCATACTCACTGTCCCTCTCCATTGTTGTAAAATTGTTTGTCTTTATGGTAAATGAAGAGTGGTGGATTAGTGAATGTAGGTAAGATGAGTATGAAGAGATTTTGGATAGGAAAGTAAGTGAGGGTGAAAAAGAATGGGAAACGGATGTGCGGAATAAGTAGGGTTAATGAATGGTGTAGGGTTTGGGAGTATGGTAGGGTTTGGGAGTAATGGTAGGGTTTGTGATTGTAAGGAAAAGTTTTAGGGAAGGAATTATGTATGGGAGGATAGGTTGTAGGGAAACAGTAAAATGATATGGGAAAACAACAATAATTGTATTTGAGAGACAACATCAATTAGGGTTTAATGATATGGAACAACAGTTAGGACTGCATTTTACAATATGGGATAGTTTAGTAACAAATTAGGGTTTGATGCTTTGGAGAGAAAATACAACTCAAAACCAATGCAACTTTCTCTTGTCTACAAGAAAAAGTGATGTTACTTAATTGCAAATGGAGAAATTTGGGGTTTTGATGAAATTTGATGAATTTTGCTGGCGATTTGAAGCTCCAATGACAGGTGTGTAGCGCACTTCCTAGGTGCGTAGTGTAGCTCCTGTGCGTAGCTTCAGTTCAAAAAAACAAAGGAGAAAATGCCCAGGTGCGTAGTGCCAGGTAGTTTCCTGCAAAAACACAACAGTTTCTTCCCTTTGCTCAATGATCCCTTAAAATAACGATTTTACTCATTAACTTCAATTCAAACAATGAATTAAGTTGAGAAAGAAATGACCTTTATATGGATTTGGGCACTTTTGATTTTTCACTCTCCAAAACCCACTTTATAATGTCCTTTGGCTTTTTCAAATACTTTGTTTTTGGATGCTTGGATTTTTGCTTAAAATAGGTGAACTAATGCTTGATGATCTTTTTCTTTTACAGTGGCATGTATTTGGAAATATCAGCAGGTGACCAAGAGTAGCATGAGACCATTATTTACATATAAGAAATGATGAAATTACATGAAATTAAAAATAACAAACAATGCTCTGTTTTCACCTCAAACTGGTTCTGAGGTGAAAAATTTATTAAATTTACAAATTATGATTATAAAAATTTCTTGATGATTATTGTCATCCTCATGAATCTGCTGACTCTTATTGGTCAATGGTTACTGAAAATTTGACATGGTGAAACCCTAATACCTAATGAAACTTGAACCCTAAAAATTAAGACCTACTTGATGAAATAGACTGAAAATGAACCTAGACCTGAACCATTGACTGAATCACACATGAAAAGTAGTCAGCAGATATGTGTCATGAGGGAAAAAAACTGAAATGTGCCTACCATCAGTTGATCCATGACCTAATTGAATGCAACTCATTGAGAATGGGACTCCTAATATGAATGCAAAAGAGTGAATTTTGATCACTGATGGCAGTGTGAAGACACTAACACTAACAGGAACTTCCACTTGTCGACAGAATGGAAGTAGATCCAAACAAGGATGTGCTGGTAGTAGACCCAAATAAAGATGTAGAAGGGAGGGAAATAGTTCCTCCCCCTTGTACTGATATAGGATTTTGCATACTCGTAGCACTGATATAGGAGTTTGCATACTCGTAGCACTAATATAGGAGTTTGCATACTTGTAGCATTCATGTGAAACACCGTCCCACCGTTCCAGACAATCAACGATGTTGGCAAGTCTTTCAGGATGACGAAAAGATTAATCAGTCTATGCAAAATAAGGGTAAGTTCAAAGATACCTCCATAGATACAGAACATAATGATGGTAGTGATGATATACAAGTAAATCAAATGGAAGTAATGCAACTTAAAGATCATGTCATTCCTAAGGGATTGATCCCTTTGGAAGAACTCTTCGACCAAGATGATGTAGCTCGTAAACCAACATTGAGGCCAACTGAAAAGGGTGTTGAAGAAGTAAATATTGGGCTAGCTGAGAATCCCAAGATGGTAAAATTATCAAAGTCATTATCACCAAAGGTAAAGGCAGAATATGTGAAATTGTTATCTTTATTTTCTGATGTTTTTGCATGGGATTACTCAGATTTAAAAACATATGACACAAATATCATTCAGCATACTATTCCCATTAAGTCAAATCAGAAGCCTTTTCGTCAAAAGTTGAGGAGAATCAATCCAAAGCTGCTACCATCAATTGAAAAGTAGGTAAACGGATTGTATAAGTCAGGAATCATTGTGCCTATCCGATTTTCAGATTGGATATCAAACTTGGTGCCCGTGGAAAAAGAAAACAGGTGAGATCCGTTTATGTATTGACTTCTGAGTATTTTCTACTCATTTCATCATCATTGTACATATCATTTTACTTCTGTTTTATTGCACATGTATACTAACTTCTCATCTTCAGTCTGGGGCCCGCAGTGAAGGCTATAATTCTGAAAATGGAGGTTAGTTGGTTTAAGTTTGTCAAGTCAGTTGTATCAGTCTTTTTAGTTTCGAGTCTGTTTTGGTCAAAGTGGTTTTTGGTTTTTCAGTCCAATTGTCAAAATTTTTGTGTTGGAATAATGACTCCATCGCACAATGGATGAAGGCACTATATAGCTCTTACAGAGATCTGTGGTTCTTAGCATCTCCAAGGAGCTACCATCCCCATTGGAGCCAATGTTAGAGTTGGTCTAGTTATCCCTCCATCAGAGATCAAAGCTCTTTTTTGCATTTCATGTTTAGGTGTCCCATCAGTTTTGATCAATTGCATTTCGTTAGGCATGCCATAACTCTGACGGAATGGTTTGTGTCACTCATTCCCCTTGTGCTTGGCACTTCTGGTTCAGGTCTATTCATAAAAACAAGTCTTGAAAGATCATTTACAGTCCTGTTTTAAATTTCTAGGTCATGACAATAGTTCTCGGTCATTAGGTCTAGGGTTGAGTCAATTTTGTTTTGCAAAGTCTAAGAAGACCAGCAGGCCAGAGGGATGTCCTCGATAGATGGTTACCTCAATAATTTTCATCATTATACAGATAAATTAGGACTTCTCTTCAAAACTCTGTTTTGAAGATAAGTCGTCATCTCATTTTTGTAATAAATTTTCAAAAATTTCAATTCTTGAAATGTCCATGCGCAGCCTTGGTCTCCTTTGCCAGATCATATCAAAGCGATCCCTACAAAAAATTGTCAAAGAAAATCATTATTTCAACCAAATTTAAGGAGGAAACCAAAAAGGTCAGAAGTCTATTAATCCTGAAAAAGTGTCAACGACAAAACATTACAAAATAGGTTATGGACCAAGCAAAAATCAAGAGGGAGTCTTTATAAAGATATTTCACTACATTTTCAACTCATTGCACATGCCAAGAGTGAAGAAGATTGTTCCAAAGCGAAATTGTGAGTTTGAGAGGATGTTGGAGCCGTTTCCAGGCACGCGACACACTGGACTAGGCACGCGGCGCGTCAGGGGTGCGCGGGCACTGGGCACAAAGCCACTATGTAAAAATACACGCGTGCAGCGCATCGAGGTGCGCAGCGCATTGGGTGAGGCGTGTGGTGCATTGAGGCGCGCGGCGCATTGGGTGAGGCGCGCGGCACACTGGGTTTGAAGCCTAAAATTTGTTTGGAAAAGCATCAAATCGCCTCCTCTCTGCACAAATTTGCAGGTAGGCTCATATCCATTACTTGTGCTTGGCTTTTGAAAGGTTAATGTAATGGGTTCATGATATGTTTGCCTTATAAATCCAAGTTGGAAAGCCCTCCTTTGTCAATGAAAAGTGTTGTAGGGTTTGAATGCAAAAAATTGCTGTAGGGTTCAAAAACAGAGTGTAACCAAGGTTGTGATTTTTCCCCATTTCCCTTTGTTTCCCATTCCCAAATTCACCATTATTTTTCCCCATTAATTCCCTCATTAATCCTACACTATAATCCCTCAAATCCTAGTCCCTCACCTCTATTAAAAAACACATTATCCCTACCTAACATCCTAAAACCCCAAAATCCAATATTTTCATTTCCCTTTCCTTCCCTAATTCCCTTGTTTTTATTTCCAAATTCCCTAATTCCCTAATGTTTTCCCTTTCCTAATATTCCCTTGTGCATTTGTGTCCCCTTGGTCACAACATTTTTTGAGCAAAGAACAGTTTACAGTCAATTGTACACACAGTTTATACATTAGCATATATATTCCAGCTATCTTGTTTTCAAAGTCATCCCAGAGACCGAGTCAGTCTATGAGCAGGAGTATGACAGTGATTCTACACCTAAGGTAAATGTGCCAAATGTGCCATGGAGGTATCACAAAAGTGGCAAAGGTGGTCAACATGTCAGGGAGGAGCCTACTTCTTTGGCTCAATTGCAAGCTTGCCCACTTGCAATGGATTGTTTTTAGTGTCAATCATGTTTCCAATACTGTGAGATGATCTCACAAACTCAACATCATCAGGAACTAGTCTGTTTATTTGTTCTACACTTACATGATGGTCATGTAAACCTTGCCAGAGTGGATTTCACCTTGTCACTAGAGACTATTGCTCAGGTCACCGGGATACCAAATTTAGGGGAGGAATGAAGCAAATGCCAGCAGTTAGACAGATTCCACTATGAGCCATACATCAAACCTGGGTATATGAGACACTTGAGCACAGTTTTTCCTTTCAGATTCCTAAGGGATGAGTTTGCACCATTGATGAAACTCATCATTCGATATTTCAGTTGCGAGGGGAGATTCTCGCGTCTCTATGCGTACCATGTTCGTTTGTTGATGCATTTCATGAGGGTACGTATGATGAACATTCCGTACTTCATGTGTCGCAACATAGAGAGGATGGTGACTTTAGTACAAAGGAAGAGCCCATCACATCAGCATAAGAGCATATATCATTACGCGTTGATCAAAATCATAGTGATGCATCAGTTGGCACAGCAAGGCATTACTTGGGGGGATTTCATCTCCCGTGATTACTTCTCAGTGCTACGGCAGCCTCCCAAGATAGTTCATGATGAGGGAGCACCTTCACACCAGCCAGACATTCCTGAGACTGAGCATATAAGTACTCCTCCATATATGACATACCAGCGAGGCCACAGGGCCTTATTTGCATCTACACGACGAGTACTATCTCCACCCGGGGTGGAAGGGGTCTCGTTGACTTCATCAGCATAGCGAGTATTATCTCCACATCATGTGGAAGGGGTCTCGCCTTCTTCTTCAGCACAGGTACAAATCTAGGATAGGGGCAAGAGGCCCATGTATGATGAGGGTCCTTCAGGAGGTCGGGACACGGATATCATTGATGTTGATGCGAGCTCTCCTAGCTCGGAGCTAAAAGAGATCATCCAAGAGCAAAGGGCTGAGAATGACTCGCTGCAAAAGAAATTGCAGATGGCTAAGTGGGTGATTAACTACTTGGAGTAGCGCAACAAACAGCTAAAAGATGAACATACACTTTATGAGCTGTGGCAAATCTGGGAAGATCAAGAATTGGCCCGAAAGAGACCCGGTGATTTGACACCGATTGATCGAGAGTCTATGCTCATCTGGGTGAACACTCATTTGGATAAATTGATGGTGAAGGCAAACAGAGACAAGGACATGCTTCGTCATATGAAAACTCACTATTGGGCTCGTATGCATGTTTGCAAAGCAAAAATGAAGATCTTAAAGAGGCGATTGAGCAAAGCACTAAAACGGCGGAAAAAGCCCGATCCAATCCAAATTTTGGCCAAGGCTTCATTGGCAAGGAACAATACATGATAGAGGGTCTTCACTCCGAATTTGAGCAAATTCGGAGAAATTTTTGTCATTTTGAAAATTTTGTCCTAAAAACAGGTTTTTTGGCTCAACGCGTAGCGCGTCGACGCGCGCGCTTAAGATTGGAACGCTTGCTGGAGGAAAAATCTACATTTTTGGGTTTTTCATGATGAATTATACATGCTCATCTATTTCCATAGCATTTCATTAAGTTCTGGGTGACCAAAAGGCTCAAAAACACCATGAAAATCACCTTTCTGCCACCTTTTGCACCAGCAGGAAGTACTTCCGGGAGAATGACATTTTGAGGGAGTAAATGAGCTCCACATTGCAAAATTCCACTTGGGCTGGATAGCAGACATCCAGGGCTTTCCAACCATATATTGTGAGCTTGATTTGGATGTTGGGAAGTGCCCCAAAACTAGGTTGAAAGGCGCGCGGCGCACCGGGTTTTTTGGCAAAATTTTCATCTTTATCTCAGGAAATGCAGCCAGTTTGACCAGTTTTGACTTGTGATGTGATTTTTCACTCCTCTTGATGTAATTAATGAAACA
>APFE030687231.1:46665-78181 GCA_000404065.3 Pinus taeda | reverse complement strand
TGTAGCACACATAGTACATCCTTTAATATATCTAGAAATTGTATCATTCATTTGTGGCCAATAGAAGAATCTTTGTAATTTTGCAACTGTTTTACTTACACCAAAATGACCTGATATGAGAGAAGTATGTGCTTCTCAAATTATATTAACTCTTTCAGTTTGTGGAATGCATAACTTTCCCAAATGATATAAGAGTTTTTCCTTTATGAAATAATCCAATTCTTCTACCTGCTTGCCATGACTTAAAGTTTCATATACATCCTTAAAATCTGTCTTGAGCATATTGTTCAATGTAACTTTCATGAATTACCGAATTATGCTTAATTATTGTGGATGCATTTATAATTGATCTTGATAACATGTTTGCAACCTTATTATGTATGCTCTTCTTATCTCTGATAACAAGATGAAATTGTTATAGAAAACCCATCCATCGATAGTGTCTTGATTGTTGCAATTTAGTTTGTGAGTGTAAGTATTGTAGTGGTTGATAATCTGTGTATGATTGTTTCTTTACCCATTATGTTATGTTTCTACTTTTTAACACTTTGAACTAATGTATACAATTCCTTATAATATGTAGGATAGTTAACTATTGTTGATGTGAATGTCTCAGAATGAAAACATATAGGCTTTCTGTGATGCATCAACACTACCCCCATGGCATATTCACTTGCATCTGTCTCAATCTCAAAGGGATGTTGAAGATCTGGCAGTGCTAGTATTGGCGTTGTACTGATCCTTTCTTTCAATGTGTCGAAGTCTTTCTCCTGTTTGCCTCCCCACTGAAACACCTGTTTCACACTTGCCAAGGCATGTAAAGGAGCTACAATCAAAGAAAAGTTAGAAATAAACTTTCTCCAATATTGCACTTCCCCTAAGAAACTTCTAACTTCTGTAGCAGTATTAGGCTTAGGCCAATTTACAATGACTTCAACCTTGGAGGGATCTATCTTCAATTCACCACCCCATACAATATAACCCAAATAATTCAAAGATGTTCTACCAAATTCACATTTTGACAGTTTTACATAGAGATTTTCTCTTTTCAAAACATCTAAAATCTGCTTTTCATGCTTTACATGTTCATCCCATGTTCAACTAAAAACAAGAATATCATCTAAATAGACCATTACAAAATCATTAATGAATGGTCTCTATACATCATTCATGACTCGCATGAATGTAGTTGGAGCATTAGTTAAGCCAAAAGGAGTAACCATCCATTCATAGAGCCCTTGCTTCATTTTCAAAGCAGTCTTCCACACATCCTGTTCTGCAACTCCGATTTGATAGTAGCCGCTTCGCAAGTCCAATTTAGAGAAGTAAACTGCATCTTTTAACTGATCTAACAAATCATCAATATGAGGAAGAGGATAACGATTCTTTATTGTGATTTTATTTAATGCTCTAAAATCAATGCACATTCTCCACGAATCGTCTTTCTTTCGCACTAACACAATAAGTGATCCGCATGGTGATGTTCTTGGTCAAATAAACCCTTGATCGAGAAACACTTATACCTACTTCTTTATATTTGCCTTCTCTAGAGTTGATAACCTATACATTCTAATGTTAGGTAGTGGAGCATCTTGCTGCAAATAAATCTCATGTTCTATCTCTCACTTGGATGGAATCCCTTTAGGCTCTTGAAATAGAATATCATAATCAGAAACAACTTTAACTAGATCTACTTTCTGTTTAGGATTACAGCCTTAGAAAGCATTGGATTTACCGAAGAATCCACAGTAAAAGCCATTTTTCGTCAACGTTTCAAATCCCAACTGGTATCCATCATCAAGACTTCTTGAATGTTGATAGTAGAAGAGCTTAATTGAGGGATTTAAATAGTTATGAGGAGAGTAGATTTAAGGATGAGATGAATGTCGGTCTGTTTAATAATATTTGAATAATTTTTTATTAATTACTTGATGAGTTTATTTATTAATTTAAATTATTGTTATAATCCTTAATCTTAATATCACTAAACCTTAATAATTAAGGTAGTAATCATTATTATAAATATTAGTAATTATTATACTAATACTTCATATAAGCATTAATATTTAATATATGTAGTATAATATTATATTATAAATTAGTATTGAAATATTTATTATATTAGTATTTCATGAATAGTATATTTTGTATTGTATTAAATTAAATTTTTTTAAATATTTAATATTAATAAAAATTTATATTTAAATCAATTAATATTAAAAATATTAAAATCAAATTAATAATTAAAATCAATTAATAAATAATTAAAATTAATAATTAATTAATTAATATTAATAATTAAGGTATATCATATATGAATATTTACTAGGAAATGTTTAATTTTATAAATATTTTAACTAATTAATAGATTATTAATAGATCTTAATTAATACTTAATAATAACAATTTATAATGATAGTTAATGATAATAGTAATAGCTATTATCATACTTATTGTAAATGTTGTAATTAAATACTAATTATTATTATTATTATTATTATACTTAAATTATTATAGTAATGCTACTAACTACTAACTATTCGAATAGGAGAGGGATATCTACCCATTGATTGCTATACCTAAGATGTGTTGGTGATCTTAATTTCTCTAATTAAGGGAAGCCATCTTCCAGTAATCTCAATACCATTGTCTCTTTTGAGATTATGTGGATGTTTGATAATTTCAAGAGCTTCTCTAATCTTTCACTTATGATGCTATTCTTCCCTTGCGGAAATTGTGGCATTTTCCAAGAAGACATGGTGCTTAGTTTTTGAAGAGTGTTCTGCCAAGGCCGAAGTACGAGACCTTTCATTCCTAATATCAGCTCCATGTTCCTTGAGTCTTGTCTGCAAGGAGCGACCTGTTTCACCAATGTCACTTTTTCCACATGAACAATTTATTTTATAGACTCCCTTAAGTTGATGTCTATCAATATTATCTTTGACAGACCTTATACCTTGCCTAATAGTTCCAGGTGCTGAGAATTGCATGATTATGTTTTTCTTTCTTAGGATTTTAGCAATATTATATGTTACTCCATGAATATAAAGTAGAAATACCCTACCACACTAAGGTTGGTCTTGAGCCTTAGGTTCATGAGATAACACCCTTCTTTCAACTTTCTCTATTGCTCTTTTAATCTCTTTTTCTTTTTAGCCTATACTCTTAAAGGTTGAAACTAAATGCTTCTTCTCTTCATTCAGATGCTTAGAGTCAGAAATTTGAAGGGCTCTAACAGTAAGAGTGTTTACAACACCAAACTTTTGGGCTAGGTGATGGTGGGAATCAGCGTGGAGGTAGCTTTCTGTGTGGGTTGACTTCCTGAAAACCTTATGCCCTAAAGAGCCATCCTCTTTCCTGATGATGAGGACATTTAAAAATGGGATCCTCATGTTTTCTTATAGCTCCATAGTAAATTTTATTTCTGGAACGTGACATCCTTTTTCAACAATTTCTCCATAATCACGGTGATCTGGGCATAGCCCTTAATAAACTTCCTGTGGTACCTAGTATGTCCCAAGGTTGCACACAATTGTTTCACACTCCGTGGTGCCTCCAAGTTAAGTGTCACTGCGTTCTTCGTGAGATCTACCATCAATCCCTATATGCAAACCACATGACCCAACAAAATCCCAAAAGGAACACAAAACATACATCTCTTCAGATTGAGCGCAATCTGGTACCTTCGATAGGTATCTAGCATTAAGCGCAAACTTGCCACATGGAATTTTACCAACCCAAACACAGTCCAGTCATCAAATTCCACCTCCAAAAACTTATGAATGAAGTTCGTGAATGCAACGATGACTACGCGTGAAAAAATCGAAGGTGCATTCTTTAATCCGAAAGGCATTACGATGTATTGAAAAAATCCCCATTTAGTTGTGAAGGTCATATTGCTTTTATATTCAGGTGAAATTTTGATCTGATGGTACTTAGAAAACCCATCAGTGAAGGAGTACGCTTCCTAGCCACCTACATTATCCAATACCTCATCAGTAAATGGAGTCGGGAAAGGATCATGCACACAAGCGTCATTCAACCTCCTGAGATCTACGCATATCCTTATTTCATCCTTCTTCTTCTTCTCTTGTACCACAATTAGGCTCACCCAGTCAGATTCTTCTACGGGCTCAATGATGCCTGCCACGAGCATCTTATCTAACTCTAAGTAGACCTTCTCCTTATACTTCGAATTGAGACAGTAAGGTCTTTTCTTAACCAGCTTCGCGTCAAGTTTTAATGTGATATTCATAACGCCCAACTCCCCTATTATCCACTTTAACTCCGTAAACTTGGTAGGGAACAAATATTGGTATTCGTAAAGTAATTTAGCAACCTTATCTACCATCACACCATCCCAATAAAATCCAATTTTCGCAAATTTGGGCTCCACCTCCATACCAATATTTACCTATTTCATTTTCAGTGGCGCGGTTATATCAAGATTCTTGATCTGCAGTCCCTCAACCTCGCAGTGACCCTCGGTTTCAGGGATATTAATATTTTGTGGATCCTCGTCTTCTTCTTTAGCAGTCATGTTATAGCACACCAGCACGTGGCTCAACTGAGTAGTCTACTCGGGTTGAATCAGATCCAAAGGATCCTACGGTATCCTAAAGATCATTGCTTTAACTTCTTGTAGCGCTTTGTCAATACAGTCAAACCCATCTTCAAAGCTGAACATCATTATGAACCTTTGGTGGGCCCCAGTATTGCAGCAATAATGCTACAACTCCTGGGACTCCCTTCTTTAATTTTATCAACCCGGTAGTTTGTAACAAACTTGGAAGCGACGGTGCTGTATACACAAGTACTAGCTCTTGCCACGACTGTCACTTTGTTAGTTGGAACAAGTCCTCTAGGAGCTTAAGTCGACTTCTATGAGCTCTTAGAAGAATCTTTTTAACTGATGGAGGAAAGCTAACTCAAAGGAGGCTAATCTACTTGCAAAAAGAAGCAAAAAGCGGAAAGGAAATGCAAACCCTAGCAAACCCTAGTTTTACCGACTAACCCTACTGGTGCAAGAAAAATGATGAAAGCTACAGAAAGGAATTCCATTGACTCTTAGAAGGGTAAAATGCATGTGACTAAGCTACTTCTGAAGTGAAATCTGAAAAGAAACATCTTTTTGTATTTTTGAGTAAGTTGGCAGAATTATTGTGCATGTGCTTTAACTGTTTTTTACTGTGCAGAGGTGGATTGGCGAAAGGAAATGCTTGCAAGAGGTTGGGAAGGTTAGAAGAGGGCCTAAGGGGTCCCTATCACCCTTCCTGAGAGTTTCACAGTGATCAGATCTTAAGAAATCACTTTCATGAGCTTCTACAAGAAGTTTGCAGCGGTTCTACAAGGTGTTCTGGAATTTCTACAGGATGTTTTGTAATATTCTACAGGATGTTCTAAAAAGAGGATTTTGGAGGGTTGATGGAGGAAAAATGGTGGGAAAGTGGAAATGGGGGTTGGATAATGATGTTAAGGGGTCTAGGACCTGGTGAATGAGGCTAAAGAGTGATTGGATTTGTTCGAGGATGGAGGAAGCGATGATGCACAAGAATGTAGAAATTAGGGCAAGGTGGGAAAAGTATGGCAAATGAAGGGTAGGAATCATGGACTAAGGGTTGGAGCAGATTATCTGATGGAGGAAAGGTAGATAGAGAGGTAATACAGGTGCACTGCAAGTTATTTCTCAAACTGAACAAACAAAGACTCGGAAAATCAAGGACCTAGCTACTTTAACCTAATCTGATCTAAATAACAGCAAAGAAAATGAACAACAGTTTATTTGCACGAAATCATGTGAAATAGCTATGAAAACTAAGCAATCATGAACCTGAGCATGTAACCAAAACTGGTATCAACTTTAGAAAATGAGAATCTAACACAAATAATTGCATGATGAAGCAAAGACAGTGTTTCTGGTCGCAACAAGGACACCTTGGTCCCAGCTCATGGTCCCACTGAGGGAGAGGTGAGATCAGAGGTGCTTGATAGCCTTTTTCTGAAGATCTTCTATGTTGTTAACCTATTAAATCAATCTGAACATGAAAATCCTTTTTAATCATCAAAAGCAATCTAAATAATAAAACAAGATTTAAATCTAAATAGCAGATTTTATTCTAAGAATGCAGCAAAACACATAAAAGTAAACAAAGGAGGTACTAGGCACTTGATATGGGCCCAACCCCAAGAGCTACAACCTCCTAAGGAATATTAGAGCTGGTGCAAATCTGGATTCATCTTTATTGATCAAGAAATAATAGTTACATCCCAAAAATTGTCTACAAGAAAAAGCTTGAAAATGTGCTGAAGAATGACTAAAAAAATGACTAAAATCGAACTACAAACTAGCTAACTTCTGCCAACCAAAATGACTAACTGAAATGAGGCCCTAAGACTTCTTATTTATACAAATTAAGTACCCCAACAATCCTCCTAAACTTTAGGAACTCGACTGCCAAAACTAGTAGTTAACAGCAACTTTACTAGCCCTTTCTCGGCTGCCCTTATGAAAATTGATTTGGTGGCCCTTGAACTCCGAGCTGATGGTGGAGAATTCGAGGTAAGGGCCCATAAATGAAGGGGACACCTTCCTACAAATCCTCTCCATGAATTTGGCTGCCAAGTGCTCATTTAAACCTTTGATTTTGTCTCCAAATTGTCCAAAAAGACTACATAAAGAACACATTAGACTTGTTGGTATAATGCTTAACCCAATTCACTCTATTAGCATAAATATAATCAAAAACATGCAATAAACTAATGAGAATGGTGGATTAAGTCGAATTAGGAGGCTGAATGAGCCCATATAATTATCCATTTTTGGGGCTCATCATCACCCCCTACTGAAAGTGTTGCTCATCCTCTGAGCAACTAATCTATCTCTTCCTCCCTGTCATGCCAAGCTTCTGAAGTGATGTCCTCTTCTCGGTCATGAAACCATGCTTTTCCCTCTACTTCCCACTGCCTATGCTCCTTTTCTTGTAGCAGTTTTGTTAGCGCCTCAAACTTAGTCTGCAGCTTGTCCTCTCTTTGCTGTTCATCAGATGTTTCCTTGTCTTTCCTTCTTCCTGTGATTGTTTGGCTGCCTTTTCCTCCAATTTCTTAGTCTCTCTGAGCTTAGCTTGAGTTTCCTGTAGAGAATTCTCAGCTTCCTATAGAACTGTCTCAGCTTCCTGTAGAGCTGTCTTTGAGTCCATCATCTGAATTCTCTCTCTCCAAGTGAAGGTTTTTGGCTTCCTCATTCATAGGTGATGGATATCTCTGAAGGAGACTCCTCCTTTTGTTTAGCTGTTGTGTCCTTAATGACAATTTTCTCCTTTGACTGTGGCTGGGGTCTGCCTACTTTGATCTGTGTGCTCCTTCTTGCCTTAAAATACATGGAAGGCTCCCTTTGTCTCTTCCTTTTTGGTCTTCGAGGTGTGCTAATGGTGGCAAGTACGGCTGCTGCCTCCCTGGCCAAAATCTCAAGTGATTTCTCTTTTTTCTGCTTTGTTTCCATACTTGCTATAGAAAGAACTGTGTCAGTTGTTTTCATGCTTCCTGTAGAAACTATTTCGACTGTTTCGGTCTGCTTGGCTGGATGTGTCTTTCCTTTTAATTTTTGTGTGGTTGCCTTGGTTTTGCCCTCCTTTGTTTGGACTTTTTCAGTCTTCTCTACTCTACTCTGCAATCATTTTTCCTTGGGTGTTTGTGCCATTGTTCCTCCCATAGTTTTAGGCACAACAAGTTGGCCCTTTTCCAATTTCTCTTTCTGTCCTGCTTGTGCTTGTTTGGCCTGTGTTTCTTTACCACTGGTTTTCTGCCCTGCTTCAATTTGTTCTCCTTCTTCACTGCTGGATGAGGTGTTATGTTTTATGCTTTGATCAGAAAGGGAATGCTGTTTATGGGTTCCTCCTTTGAACTTCAAGAAAGGATCTTTCAGGTGTTTAAATTTTAATTTTCACCAATTCCCTAGTTCTAAGGCTTTTACTGCCCAAATACTCGGTTGTCTGTGTGTAAAAGGAAGACTTAGGTTTCCAAAAACAGGGTACAACACTTCAATTTTTACTCCCAGCATACATATAAACGTGCAAATTCAATTTTTTCATATACAGGCTAGCCCTCACAGTGCTTTATCTTTTCTTCAGAAGAAAATTTTTAACGGGAACCGTGGAGGAGAATTTTGACACAAAACCGACTAAGAAATTTCGTGCTACACACAGGTAACTGTTGTTTTTGACTCACAGGCAGACTTGTCTCATACTCTCTTATTCAAGGCAGTTCAATTCACCACCTTTCGAACATAACATGCATGGAAGAGTGTTTTTTGAGCCTACCTCTCTCAGAACTCCAAATTTGACGTGGAAAAGTCCAGGCTTCCCTGCTCTGGAAAGCTGTGTCGTATTTCCTGTAGAACACCACTATGCCTCTGAGTGAGCCCGATACGCAACAGAATCTCAAAGACAGGTAGAAAAACCGATGGAGCATGACTAGTTAATCATTTTGTGGAAGCGGAGGATGCATACTTCAGTTGAGGACGTTGCAAGTGCCAATGAACAACAGGTGGTGTGAGTTTCAGTCGAGCATTTTTTTAATTGTGGCGTGATTCGTGGTGAGGGAGTGAAGTGGCTAGACATACGTGGCCACATGCAGACTGCAGTGCTATCATGAATTGTATCTTCTTCTTCTTGATCAATTGCACTAGAGTTCAAACGGCCAACACTCCCTTTTTTTTTAAATTTCACGTGAGTTGACTGTACACGTATACTACATGATTTCCGGCTGAGTGCTAGAGAACTGGACAAGACACTGTCGGGTTAACTTTGCTAGCTTCCTGGCTTAATCCCACCATTTCATTCGTTTAAGCACTTTCGAATCATATTGATGCAAACAAAGGAACTGGTTTAGACACATACCTATAAGTCGACGTGCTGCTGGGTCCTTTTTGCTGCTGCATGCTCATATTCCGTGGTTGCATGATGGCTTGGTTGCTGATTCATGGTTATTTTTCTTGTGTAGGTATCCTCTGGCCGGATCTAAGTTGCAGGAATTTGTTTCCACGTTCAAACCTGCACCCTCAAGCTGCTGATGTTGAATTTTTACAAGACAGTGACTTATTTTCTCCATAGCTCCCAAACGATAGACCAGATCGATATGAAACTTTTTTAGCATGTTTCTATCATAATTATGCACCTCCCATAGCAAAATTGTGGTCAAAGGATGCACAGATATCGAGAAAAACTGAAAATGGTTGAAGATTACAGAGGTCAATTTCTCGGAAACCATGCATCGGAATCAGTTGAAACTGCTTGGGTAGGTTACTATCACCCATATGCATCTCCCCATGAAACAAGTTTTGAAATGGATGCACGAATATGGAGAAAATGCAAAAATGGTTGAAGGTTATGGAGGCAGATTTATTGGAAATCGTGCACCGAAATTGGCTGAAACTGCCCGGACATGTTTCCATCATCCCTGTACAACTCCCCGTAAAATGGTTTTGTAAATGGATGCACGGTTTTCACGTGAGGGAAAAAACAAATTTATGTTCTATGTATTTTTGCTTCAAAGCATTCTACAATTTTTTGCATGGTAAGAAAAATGAGCTTGGGCTATAATGCAGACTTGGAATTGATGGGAGAGAGTTTTGAGGATTGCAGGAGGACTTATGAACCCTTTTGGGAGCTATCATTTTTGCCAAACTTCCTTTTTGCAATCCATTTCCAGCCTTCTATAATTTCTACAGGAACTTCCTGTAGAAGCACAATGAGGTGGAAAAAATGATGGAGAAAGGTGAGGGATGGAAACAGGGGTGGCTGCAGGCCTAACAAATAGATTCCAACCTTTAGATGCCCCTCCAAAATCAAATTTGACTCATCCGAAGGTTCTACAGGATGTTTCCTGTAGAAATACATAACTTCCTGTAGAAAGCCCAGAACTTCCTGCAGAAGGTGGAATCTCGACCTAAATGTGATCAAATCCTAGGAAAGGCAAGTGGCCATGGAGGGAGTGTCTGTAGGGATGTCCTATAGCCTCGTATGGACCCCTATCCTCGTTTTGCATGACCCTCCTTACCTGCAATGTGTTCCCTGCAACCTGCAATTATTTTACAGAGATTAGGCATGTTTTCTATTTTTTCCTTTTTTCTTTTTTTGAAAACAACTAGGGCGTCTCATGGAGGTTTTCACCATAATTACCTGCCATGAGTGCCTCTAAGGGAGGTTTTCACCCAAGGATCTTATTCTTTTTTTCTTTTCTCTTTTTTCCCAACCCATTGACCACCTCATGGAGGTTTTCAATCAATGGGCCAATCTAAGATGCCTCCGAGGACGTTTTCACCTTAGATTTTTATTTTTTCTCTTTTTTTTTTTTTCTACCCTACCCTACTTGGAAAACAAAATCATTTTCAAGTATAAGAATACTTCCAATGGAGCCATGTGCACATTGATATTAGAGACAAAATGATGTGGAGGCTCGAAATACATGCTTTGACAGTTATCCAGATTTTAGAGACCAAATGATTTGACTTTGAAGGGATTAAGCATAACTGAGGAAGAGAGTACTGCTGCAACTTAGTGATCGTCTGGAACCATATCTCAATATAGCTCTAATATCCTTGGTCCTTTTGCTGATCTGGATTATTCTTCATATCTTCTTCTATCATGACCTTCTCATCTTCCTCTTTTTGCTGATTTTTCTCTTGAATACATGGAGGATTTGATGGTCACCACAAGGGAGCTCTCTCGATCTCTAATTCTGATGTATTTTCTTCATCAAGTGTAGCCCATGGTCCTTTAATATCCTCTTTTGAATCTTCTTTTGCTGGATGTGGTCCTTCAATGTTATAATCTTTGTTTTGATATACTCTTCCTGAGCTATGGTGAATATCATTGAGTTCAAAAAGAGTTGTTTGGACATGTTGTGCCTCAACATTACAATTGGGTTGAGCTACTCCAATGTGCAGGTTTGAAAATGGTGATATGGGTAGTTGAGTGGGGGTGTATATTTGAGATGGATGTGGATGGGGTTGTGGTTGGGCAGGTGGTGGAGGCAAATGAGCGGGAGGAGATTTGTACTAGGGCCTCCACCCCTAATGAGGTGCATTCCACTGAGGTTGTGGCTGAGCATAAGAGTGAAACGAATGAGCAACTTGAGAAGCATGGTATTGAGGAGGATACGACCAAGGAGGGGGTGTGAACCAGGAAGGATGAGCAGGGGGACCCCAAGAAGGCATGGAAGTGGCTTGATAGGGGTCGTAACAGGTCTGGGATGTCCCTTGCATTCTCTGCTAATAAGGTATGCTTCCATGTAGCCTCCTTTGGTTCATATAATAGAGTGATTCAGTGGCTCCTTTGGCTCTCTGATATGCAGCTTTAAGTCCAGGCAAGGAAGGGCACTAATTCGTAGGATGGTCCTCTTCACAGACAAAACACACTTCTATGGAGTACAATGGACATTCGTTCCTAGGATGCTTTCTAGTGCACCTGGGACAAAAGATGGCCAAAGCCCTCTTGGCTTCCTCTTGTTTCCTTTGGATCTGCAAGGTATCCAGTTGCATGGCAAGAAACTGCCTCATGTTACTCTTGAAATCTTCCATCTGATTTGCAAATTCGTTTTTGGATAAGGTACTGCTCCCAACATTTCTGCTTGTAGCCATTTGCTCCAGAGGAATGTTTTCTTCTTATTCTTCCCTTGAGGTTCTTCAAATATGTCTTTATGTTCACCTAGGAGTTCTTCTTACTCATAGCCATCGAAGAAGGGAGAAGGTTGGCTGTGTGAAGCAGTGGGGGGTGTTGTGAAAACATTTTTCTGACTTATCTCTACTCCTACAAGGCAGGAAATGAAAACTTTTTGGTTGATTTTTGTATTTTTCTGCTTGTACCTGCAAAAATAAAATAGATTGAACTGCAACTAACTATCTTGTTGAGATGAAAATGCGAAATTGAAATGAAAGCAGGAAAGGACTAATCTATTTTTCTCAAATGAAATTGCAGGAATGAAATGCTAGTCTATGCTTGTAGAATTGAAATTGCGGAATTGAAATGCTAATCTATAAAAGCAGGAAATGTCTAATCTACTTTTGCGGAAATGAAATTGTAGAATGGAAATGAAATAAACTACTTAGCAGAAGGTTATAGTAGAAAATAGAAGAAAAGCAGCAATCACCAATAATCTCACACTTCCCTGGCAACGGCGCCAAAAAGAATGGTGGGCCCCAGTATTGCAACAATAATGCTACAAATCCTGGGACTCCCTTCTTTACTTTTATCAACCCGGTAGTTCGTAACAAACTTGGAAGCGACGGTGCTATATGCACAAGTACTAGCTCTTGTCGCGGGTGTCACTTGGTCAGCTGGCACAAGTCCGCTAGGAGCTTAAGCCGACTTCTATGAGCTCTTAGAAGAAGCTTTTTAACTTATGGATGAAAGCTAACTCAAAGGAGGCTAATCTACTTGCAGAAAGAAGCGAAAAACGGAAAGGAAATGCAAACCCTAGCAAACCCTAATTTTACCGACTAACCCTACTGGTGCAAGAAAAATGATGAAAGCTACAGAAATGAATGCCATTGACTCTTAGAAGGGTAAAATGCATGTGACGAAGCTACTTCTAAAGTGAAATCTGAAAAGAAACATCTTTTTGTATTTTTGAGTAAGTTGGCAGTATTATTATGCACGTGCTTTAACTGTTTTTGACTGTGCATAGGTGGATTGGCGAAAGGAAATGCTTGTAGGAGGTCGAGAAGGTTAGAAGAGGGCCTAAGGGGTCCCTAGCACCCTCCCTGAGAGTTTCATAGTGATTGGATCTCAAGAAATCGCTTTCGTGAGCTTCTACAAGAAGTCTGCAAGGGTTCTACAGGATGTTCTAGAATTTCTACAAGATGTTTTGTAATTTTCTACAGGATGTTCCGAAAAGAGGATTTTGGAGGGTTGATGGAGGAAAAATGGTGGGAAAGTGGAAATGGAGGTTGGATAATGATGTTAAGGGGTCTAGGACCTAGTGAATGAGGCTAGGGTGCGATTGGATTTGTTCGAGGATGGAGGAAGCGATGATGCACAAGAATGTAGAAATTAGGGCAAGGTGGGAAAAGTATGGCAAATGAAGCGTATGAATCATGGAATAAGGGTTGGAGTAGATTATATGATGGAGGAAAGGTAGATAGAGAGGTAATACAGGTTCTCTACAAGTTATTTCTCAAACTGAACAAACAAAGACTCGGAAAATCAAGGACCTAGCTACTTTAACCTAATCTGATCTAAATAACAGCAAAGAAAATGAACAGCAGTTTATTTGCATGAAATCATGCGAAATAGCTATGAAAACTAAGCAATCATGAACCTGAGCATGTAACCACAACTGGTATCAACTTCTGCAAATGAGAATCTAACACAAATAATTGCATGATGAAGCAAAGACAGTGTTTTTGGTGGCAGCAAGGACACCTTGGTCCCAGCTCATGGTCCCACTGAGGGAGAGGTGAGATCAGAGGTGCTTGATAGCCTTTTTCTGAAGATCTTCTATGTTATTAACCTATCAAATCAATCTAAACATGAAAAGCCTTTTTAATCATCAAAAGCAATCTAAATAACAAAACAAGATTTAAATCTAAATAGAAGATTTTATTCTAAGAATGCATCAAAACACATAAAAGTAAACAAAGGAGGTACTGGGCACTTGAGATGGGCCCAACCCCAAGGGCTATAGCCTCCTAAGGAATATCAGAGCTGGTGCAAAGCTGGATTCGTTTTTATTGATCAAGAAATAATAGTTACATCCCAAAAACTGTCTACAAGAAAAAGCTTGAAAATGTGCTAAAGAATGACTAAAATCGAACTACAAACTAGCTAACTTCTGCCAACCAAAATGATTAACTAAAATGAGGCCCTAAGCCTTATTATCTATACAAATTGAGGACCCCAACAGTCCTCCTAAACTTTAGGAACTCGGCTGCCAAAACTTGTAGTTAACAGCAACTTTACTAGCCCTTGCTTGGCTGCCCTTGTGAAAATTGGTTTGGTGACCCTTGAACTCCGAGCTAATGGTGGAGAATTCAAGGTAAGGGCCCATAAATGAAGGGGACACCTTCCTACAAATCCTCTCCTCGAATTTGGCTTCCAAGTGCTCATTTAAACCTTTGATTTTGTCTCCAAATTGACCAAAAAGACTGCATAAAGCACACATTAGACTTGTTGGCATAATAACTAACCCAATTCACTCTATTAGCATAAATATATTCAAAAACATGCAATAAACTAATGAGAATGGTGGATTAAGTCAAATTAGGAGGCAGAATGAGCCCATATAATTATCCATTTTTTGGGCTCATCACCCTTCGCACAAAATATCCCATTCGCATGTGCCATTGCGGAGCTCTATCTCCAAGTACCAGTTCATCGAGATGACATCCAAGGTGTGACAAAACAAGTACACCCATTCAGGTTAGGGCTTTGCTCCATAGGCCTTAGCCCATTTGGCCAAGTGTGCACGCAAATTTTCCTTCCTGTCATACTTGTCTATCACTTGTACTTTCGGCTTCCCAAAGCATGTTCTCATCATCCTCCTACACTCGTGCCAATCATCAAAACTACCCTTGTGCATACCCCACCGTCTTGCGGGTGTAGCACGTAGTGCCCAGTCCAAAGCTTTAAAGTGCTACTTCTCTGGTACTTCCCTATCAAATGCATCCAAAAACACATCCACATCATTCAAGCCATCATAAGTGGGTGGATTTTATACCTCTAACGACACACAACACAGTGATTGTGTCATCATGTTACAGCGCAGCGTGGTTACTTCGTGTAGCCGATTTTCTGCCAACACTCTAATTCTTCGTCTAAGGCTGAGTTGCAGGAACTCTCGCGATCCCATGTAATTCATCCATCCACTGTCGGATTCACCCAATATTGGTCTCGCGATGTTATCTTATATATGATGTCCAAACCATCATCGCTTTCATAATCATGGACTAGTTCAGTATAGCACAATCCTTCAGCAGGATCTAGGGTACTATTATGCAAAGCGATTTCTTTTCAAATGTCATCTTTCACTTCTTTAGGTTTATTACCCTGTTCATGTCAGTAGCCCAATCAATGCTAGTGTAGGGTAGGGGCTGTTGTCATCTACAATTTCTATTACTTCAAAGTCATCCATTGCACTCGTGCCTTCAATATCTGCAGTTACTCCTTGCAATCGTCCCTTGGGGATGATCTTTTGTTGATTTTCCATTCTTAGCTGAATCAGAGACCACTGCAGTGCAGGTCTTCCCATCTGCTCCCAAGTCTACTTTGTCAAAACATTTGTGTCTAACCCTAGATCCAGAATAACTTGATCCATTTCGTATTCTCCTATCTGTGTGGTCAATCTCATCTCACGTCCTATCCTTGCTTTATTCTTACCAATATTCCATACCACATGTAGTTCACCCGGAGTGTTTCTGGTGCATCTATTTATAAGTTCCTCTAACCCCTTCATAGCTTTTGTATTACACAACAGCTTCATGCAGGTCTCTAGAAAGGTCATAAGCATAGAAGGGTCCATTTCCTGAATAGGCTTATCCTAGCTCCCTGAGGAAGAGGCCTTAGCGAAGCTATTCTTTGCTTCCATGAACGTTTAGCATGCACACTCCAAATCAAATTTAGCCTCCTTCATTGGAGCTTTGCGAACCCATGCGTTGTCTTCGAGCTGTTTCCCCTTATCATTGCCCATTGCAATTCCACTTTGGAGAACTATATTCACATTTAGATCCTCTTCGCAAGGCTCAACCCTCATCATCTACAGGTTCTGAGTTGGCTGTGGTGGTAGCACTCCTTTGTCACATATCCTCACTATCAGTGTAGGACAGTCCTCTGTCTCATGATCAAACCGAGTACAATATTTGCATGACGAATGTGTTGGGTTAGTGCATTCATGGGCACAGTGTCCTGGTCCTCCACAAATATAACAGATCAAATATCCCTGACCTCTACCAGGTCCTCCTCCACCTCGGCCTCGTTCACACCCTTCAAAGCCTATTTGTGCCATCGCAACACCCTAGTCAAGAGGCTATGTTTCTGTCTAAACTCTATATGCGGGTTTTCTATCCATCATCAATTCATAACTTCAGCAGCTGCGCTCATCATGTCGTATCGACTTACAAAAATTGTAGAACAGTTGTTGCAGTGTTTGTATAAACTTCTACAGTAAATAACAGTTATCAGTCATATGTTTCCCTACTACCTAACATATAGTGCACCACAATGCAGGCCCCATGCTCGGTCCTACTTGGGCTTCTGACCTCCAAGGCATCGGTTCTCCACCTTTAATATAGTTCGCAAAGACTAGGTAGTGGTCTTTGTCATGCCCTTGACCTTTACATTTCAGGCACCATATCTCTTCACGCGCCTCTGGTCGAACTATTCTGTCCTGCTTCAAACTTTGCATTTCAAGGAAAATATTTTGCAACTACACATGGATCTGTTGAACCCCCAGATTCAGATCTTGCATTAGTGTCTCATGCAGTCTTATTGCAATCTCCAAGGCCTATGCCTGAGTTGTAATCTTCCGTTGTGACAGTGCAACCCTTAGGTGAGGTAGGAGAGAAGCCATGAACCACTTGCGGTGTTGTCCATCTATTAAGTTCATATTAGCTTCATGGATTTACACTTCAATCTATGATCCAATTCCCAAGGTGTCTCACTTGGTTTCATCATGATTTCCTTGAACCCCACAATCGACTATGCCTCAGATTTAGGCCTACTGAACTCTTTATTCAGCACGGTCTGGATCTCTGCCAACCTAGAAATTGCATTGTCATTAGAGTACTTGATGTACCAAGTTAGCGCGCGATTCTGTAAATCACTAACCAATGTTGCCTTCTTCATGTGATCGTCTATGACGCCCTGAGCTTCCCATACAAATTTTACGACGAATCATAACTGGTCTGGGTCCTCATTTACCAAGCCCTTAAACAAAGGAAGCTTCACTAGATTTGGCATGTTGAACTGGAGTGGAGGTGGTGGTGGTGTGGGCGAAGCCACAGGTGGAGATGGTGGTGAAGGTGGAGGTAGTAGTCGCGGGAACCCTTGTTTTATCAACTAAACTGCACTTCACAGAGAAGCCTACACTACTCCCTCTTCATCAATCAAAGGAGGTGAAATTAGTGGGCTATATTCAGGACCCTTTCTTCCTTCGTTCCTGTAGATCTTTCCACTTCGCGTAGCTCTGAACATCAAGGTAGCTTCATAACCCATTTTTTGCACAATAACATCTTAATCCAAGTGTTTAAAGACTTCAAGTACTTACCTCACGGACCTTTGAAAAAGCATTGCTCCGCCTCACTGTAACTGACTGAGGTATCGAATGCAAATTTTGTCACAAACCCCCCTACGATATGATTGAGCCAATGATCGACAATGCAGATGATCTTATCCTCAGAGGCTTCCAGTATCTATACTAACTCCGGGGTCTAGACAATAGGACCGTCAAGCCTCCACCTTCCTTGGCTATCCTTTAGCTTCGCGATCCACTCGTATAACTCAACTAGAAAGGAATAGAAAAATATCTTGTGGATTTTTTCATACAGGTACCTGTCTAGCCATGGATTTCTGTTCTCCTACGCCGCGAAATCATGGAGCTTCCTATCCAACCAATCTTTGACCTCTTTCTTAGTTGGATTCCAGTGATACAACATCACACATCTCTCATGAAGATTCTAGCCCCGACAACAGAACCATTTATTGGCTTTGTGGGTCGCGACCCAAGTTCAACGTTAGTCAGCCAAACAAATCCCTACACTACTGGCCCTTTCGGCAAAAACCCATAGAGCATGGACCAAAGTCTCACCCGAAGTAGTATGGGTGGATGCTGGAACCAATTTTCCGCACCTTGAGATGATCATGATGTCGGTTTATATCCCTTGCCCCCGCTTTTGCACAGGTCGCTAAGCTCTAGGGCTCTATCAATCTACACTTTATTCTGCCCTTCAGTACTTCTGCAAAGGTGTACAGTTGGCCTTTGCGCAGCCCTAACCCATGGTTCAGGTACTTTCGCGCAGCTATGACAATGTATTGTATAGGTTCCCAAGTTATCTCAAGTGTTTTACTTATCTTACTAATCAATCAGAGTTAGAGTCGCTTAAACTAATATCTTTACTTGCGTTCAATTAACAGATATAATCACATGTATTCACACATCAAATAAACATTATAAAATAAACCCAAAATGCAATATAATCAGATGCATTAATAAAGACTAAATACACAGAAATTGCAGAATACTTCTCTTTATTGATATCTTCTAGTTTAATACAAACTTTATCCGCCCTGCACACACAGCTATAGGGGTCCGCACACTCAGCTGCGGACTTCCACCCTAGACCTCTGTGCATTCAGCTGTAGAGCCTATATCTACGATAAGACCCAAAAGCACTTAGACTTCTCTACCAAAACTCCAATGCTTCCTTCTTCTCCTAACTGCTTCTCTTCCTAGATCTTACTTACTTAGCTCCTTTTTATACAATCCCATGGTTTGGCGGACCATGGGTAGATCTTTACAGTCGACTTGACACTTTACAAATTGAGGGTGGACAACCCTTTATGACTTTTGACACCTTCGTGCTCCACGACCACAAAATGCATAGACTTTACAATTTTATTGCACAATTGTCCCAAAACATGGGCTTTTAGCCCCAAAACAACTCTTGGGGGAACCTGTTCCCAACAGAGGTCTTAAAACTTACAAACTTTGCGATGTTGCAAAATGTGATAAAAGCCCTGACCTGATTAAAGCATATGTTGAAGTAGCACTTAAATCTGTCGTGCAATAAAAAAATTCTTTATAAGGTAAAAAATCCATCAAACAAGCTACACTTTAAAATAATAAAGAACACACCGCTTATCCCGCATCTCACATTCCGTTAGGAACCTAAGGAACTCTAAGAAAGCGCACAATCGCCTATGCGATAATGCGATTTGCAATATTGCATCACAATCGCAAAATCAGAATTCTAACTACTAAAGCTCGCCACCTTAAAAGTTTTCCTTCCCATCTTACAATGCAGAACATTAATGAGCAATAAAGGTATAGTAAGGAACCATTAGTGGATATTTAGTATTGGTTAATGGCATTTATGTTGAAAAGCAACTCGACATGATATGATATTTTTTCATCAACATTTAATTAAACTCCTTTCTTGTCACCTTTTCAAAGTTATATGTATCACTCATCCCCATTTTCATTCTTGCTTGTGTTTATCTGATAGCTTCCGCTTTACTCCATTTCAGAAAAAATAAAAAATAAAAAATAAAAAAATAAAATAAAATAAAATAAAAAATAAAAAATAAAATCCGCAGAAGAGTCGTTACATTAGGGAGTTTTGAGGTCTAAAAATGGGCCTCCTAAGAAAAATGTACAAACAAAATAAACTTTATAAGAACCAATAGGATTCAAGATGATTATGTCAACCATGGGGGATGATTCACCATTTTTGGAGTAAAAAAATAAAAAGACTGAAAAATAATAAAATAATAAAACTATTTTTTCAACTCATATTTTCAACTTATCTCCCTAAGGTTTTAAGGAGTACTCTTCAGATGCAAAATTTAATTCCTCATCCAAGGAGTACCCATGTTTCATACTTTCGACTGAAAAATGAGAAATACATGGAAAAACATGATTACAATTATGTTTTTCATGTATTTCTCATTTTTCATGTAGTAGGGTCCATCAAAAGTATGCAACATGGGTACTCCTTGGATCAGGAATCAAATGTTTCTTCCAACGAGTGTTTCTACTCGAAATTTGAGTAAACCCATAGGGAGATAAGTTGAAAATATGAGTTGAAAAAATAGTTTTTTTTTTCTTTTTTTCTTTTTTTCCCTCTAAAATTTGATGATGTAATCTTATCTTATTTTATTATTTCCGCTATTATTTTTTATTTCCTTAGGAGGCCCATTTTAGACCTCATGCGAGCCTGGACAGCAAGCGCATGCAAAATCAAATGGGATAAGACAAGTATGTATTCTATGTCATCTATCAATCTGCCTTACAGTTTCGCAACAGCCATGCATGTAGATTGTTCGATAAACCCGGTAGCACCAAATTTACCCCAGAATAGCTTCCATTAGTAGATGCAGTTGTAAACACAATGATAATTAATTGGGCACAAATTTTGTCTAATAATTTGGCAAAAGCCATTATGGAATATAGGAGAAAAAGAAGCCCCTCCATTAGGGTTTATCCCCCGTTTTTCATGAGCACTTTTGTAATGAACGCAATCTGTTTTAGTCATAAATTTCCCATTATGGGATAGAAGTGGACCGTGTAAGACTTGCTTCCTATCCATGTGTACCATAAAATTTTGCGGGACTCTCAGTTTCACCCCCATTTTTATAAGCATTGTCAAGGAGCTATGCTACCCATCCATAAACAAGTCTACAACACAATCACCCCTAGGTTTTCAAAAGAAGCTGAAGTGGATATCTTTCCTGTAGCCAAATGGTTTGGGGAGGAAACATTTACCTATATCAGAGTATTTAGGAGCATTTCTTCATCACATGTTCTCCCATACTATGTCTCCGACAAATTAATGGCCAGGGAGATAACCTACCAAACGACAGGGGAAGGTGGGTTGAGTAGAGGATTGAAAGAGCAGAAGAAGGCCATTTGATCTCTGTTGCAATGTGGTGCGTTTGCACTACATGATTTTGGAAACGCATGAAAAGAAGCAGAGATCATGAAGTCTCTGAAATTAGCTACATTCCTGGGAAGACAGTATGACCCAATGGCACTGCTAAGGACTTCACTACTATGGTGAAAGTAAAACCATTCACCCACGAGGAGGATGCCTTCGATGAACTCTTCCTACAAAAGGAAACATTTTCAGAAGTGATGCATATGGAATCACTAATTTTTACCCCAGATGATGTTAAATCCTTCCATGTGTACAAAAAGAAGAGATTATTGAAGGTCTCATTAGACCTACTACAGATTGAACTAATAAGGGAGCCAACTCCCAGTGTAAACTTGGAGGAAAACTCCAAAGAGAATTTCGTGGAAGAAACCCAAGAGAGATCTATTCATGAGTCAGAGCACTCAGAGCACTAGTCTCAAAATGGGGGAGGCAATAAAAATAAAGAGTCTGAAAGAGACACAACTGGAACTACAGAGGAAACAGCCGAGCAAACCTCAACAAAGAAACAGGCAGAAGTTCACTCTAAATCCACTCAATCAACAAAAACCCCAATTATTGATTTCGGAAAGGAATGGGAAAATTTCAATGAGAATATTCACACATATGAACAAACATATGAGATATAGACTCCTAAGCAAACACAACACAAGTCAACTCAAGAAACAACAACAGAAAAAACTGTAGGCACTTAGGATGTTGTGCTAATTCTTACCACCCCCACTTCAGAAACTATCTTGAGAATTGAGGAAATTCCTCCACTAGATGTATTTTATAGTCCTACCCACAACTTTGTCATCAAGAGACAGAGGAAGAAAAGGAAGTTAGACATTGCAGCTGTTATGACTCTTGACAATGAACCAATGAACATTGTATGGAAGGACTTGCCCATGGACCCATCTGAAAATCAGACAAAATTGTTGCAATTCACAGGAGCCTATGCTACGACAACTATTGATAAAGCGATAGAGGTCCAAATTCTTCTTAAAGAAAAGGAACAAAGAATTATGTTCTTGGAACAACAATTAGCTTAGGAGAAATCCAATAAACAAGTAGAATTACAAATAGCCCAGCTCCAGCAAGAATTTGAACATATGCGAATACAACATCAGGCCAGCCTAGCAGAAAGAGATGCACAGATACAAGTTATGTCAGATAAGTATAAAGACAATCTGCAAATCGATGAGTTCATAAAGGAAGCACTCAGTCTTAGATCCCAACTAATGCAGCAGAAGGAAGTTCTTTGCCAGAAAATCTCGCAAATAAGTCCTTATTATGAGATCAGTGATAAGCTAACAAGCCAAGTTTTCGACATGAGACTTGAGTATGATGAAATCCATAAAACGATTTCTAACTTTATCACCTGGCAAGAATCAGAAGATGGGAGAAAGGGTGATCTACCAAAGCTGGAGGAATCGCATAAAATCATCTTGTTCAAAGATTGGGATTCTCGGCTCAAGCAAGTGGAAAGGGAAACAATGACCACATCAACAACAACAAACATCATAATAGAATCCATCAAAGAAAATCTGCATGGCACCAACCTGGTTACAGAATTCATACCAAGATTTCTTCCAAATGTAAAATAGTTAGAACGACAATGGAGGCAGGAAACGAAGGAAAAGGAGGAGGTAATCAGACAGACGAGCAAGCTAAACTGGGAAGCGTACTCGCAGTTCTTATTAAAACCATACAGCCAGTGGATGACCTTGAGATGCTTAATCACCTCCACACAAAAAATGGTGCCAACACTAACAAATGCTATATTTACTAGGCAATTAAAATCTGTGATTAGCCAACTGACGCAGCTCAAGCCTATGACAGATATTTGTGATCTCAAAAATCAAATGAAAAGGAGTTAGTCACTCAGTATATTTTTATTTTAGTTTTATTTTCACATGATATGAGGAAGGTTGTTTAAACCTCTTCAACTATTTTTGTAATAATCTATTTTAGGACTTATAGTTTAGTATTTAAACCCCTCTCATGCATTTAGAGAGGGGTCCAGAAATTTGATCAGAAACATTCTTTGAAACATTGCACTTTTGTACTTTTGAGGAGGTTCTAATGGAGTGAATGGAACAAGATCTATTTTCTCTTAAATATCTGGCATGCTCTACTAAAGTGCACTTTTGTACTCTTAGAATATATTAGATTGATTGAAATTAGGTCAATATTGTTGAACCACATGAGTAGGACTCGTCATATATGGTACTTTTATCTTATGATCTTGTTTTATTTATGTATCAGGCAATGCTTCTTCTTTTAATTGTTTTATGTGTGAAAGTATGAATTATAGTTTAGCATTATTGCACTTTTGTATGATGTTGGCTTTGACTTTATTTTGAGTACATGAACGATTTTATATGTGATATATCTTTCACAATCGTTTTAGCTAACTATTTATCCAAAACAATTATTGTTAAACAATTTCACTTTTTATTGCAGTCGAATGATCTTTATTACCAATTGTAGTAGGACAATATTATAGATCGCATATTGTATTTAATTCCCGGGTATATTTATATTTAAATAGTGTTTAAACTAGGATATATGTATGTGTTTAGCAGTTTAGATTAGATCATACTTAGCTTAAACATTCCCCCATTACATCATATATCACCCCACCAGCACTATCAAAATCTCTTCTGGGAAATTGGTCCCAGTATCCCCAGTCGAAGCTACTACACCAAATGGGAAAGGAGCTGCTAACTAAGGTTTGAACTGGGCGGTTTTCCCCCATGTTGTGATTTTCGAGGCTTCAACAAGTTCTTACCAAAGTGTTAAATTATTGGGTGTTGGGTCCTTATTTTAAGATGGCAGATAATTCGGCTTCCTGAGAGATAGTCAATGTCATCACAATGCTCAATAGAATTTTGGAAGTGGCTCAAGCACTTTTGGTCTCTATTCATAAATTAGAGGATATGGTAGACAAACAAAGGTGCTCCTTTCATCTCTTCTTGGAAGCAAAACTATTAAGACATCTCGCGAATATGGAGCATTCACTTGAAGGTCTACGAGAGGAGGTTCATTCCCTTTGTGCTCGTTTCTATGTGCTATAGGGATACATGCACGGGTGATTGTGGTGGAAATACCCTCAGGGATCTTCCCAAGATCCTTGGCAGACAAATCAGATTAGCTACAACTGGCACAAAGAGATGTATACATGTCCATATCAATGAGATGATAATCAAAGCAGGAGTGAACAATTTTACCTTGGGTCTTGGTACAGTGTTGCTGGAGAACCCAATGTAGCAGAGTGGAAGACCCCTCAGCTAGCTCCTAGATCAATACCTACACATAGAGAAGACAAGAAAGTAACACTACCAACATATAACCTTGATAATCAAAACAAATAATACATCAGGACGTCTAACTACACATATCTAAGCTACTCATAATGAATAGTGATGCATAAATTTGTAAATAAATCACAATATCAACCGCCATGGAGTGGACAACACAAATGCAATTCTATATTAATGATAGGAAAGAGTGATTACAACCATCAGTTACATCAAGCTTCCCTTACTCCTGCAACTTCTCTCTCTCTTCTTAACCTTAGAGCTTTGATAGCCCACAAGAAATCCTTCAGTCTATTTAGCCTCTAACCTTTCTAACCTCCTTCACAATGCCACAAGCCTCAAATATATAGCATGAGAGGATAAGCCTTGCCAATTATTTCATAAGTTCTTTTGGGCAAAAGCTGAGATGTTTCCATGATTTATCACTCTTTGCCTATTTGTTAGATTCCGTTAGGAATAGTAGCTCGTCAAACAAGTCAAATCTGGATGTTTCCTTGCTTTTTGGGCTGACATATGAGTGAATATTGGGATATTATTCAGTCAACCCGCTCCTTTGACCTCCATAAACTTCACCATATTTTTAGGGATATTATTCATTTCCTTATTCCTATTGATATATGTAAATTTGTTTATTACTTGGGTCTTTTGTAGAGTTACAGTTGGCGATGGTTTTGTATTAGAGACTTTGCAGCCCTAGAGCTAGTAAACATTTGAGTGGTTTGATGATATCATTAATTCTCGTTAGCAAAAAACTTATGAAGAGTTTTTGGCCCCATTTCCGCTTTATTCATTATCAAAACCATTTACCTTTTCTTTAAAAAAAATTAACTAAATTAAAGTGAGATATTTCCCATTGCAAAAATAAATGCAAGTCTTTTACACACTTCTTTATAAAATCTTCACAAACTTATATTTAAATTTTAAACTAAATGTACATAATTATAAAAAAATTTATAAATAAATAATTTTTTATTTAAAGATGGCATTATTCAATTAGATTCATTTATATATTTAATAATTATTTTTATTTATCTTAATCAGTTTATTTAGAGAAAAAAAGTTAGTTAATAAAAACTACTTCCTAAAGTTTAAATAAATAAAAATTTAAATAACTCTTAAATACTAGCAAAATTATTTTAAATATTAGAATTTTATTGACACTGCCAATATCCACGCTTTAAAATTATATTGACAAAAATTAACACCCGCACACACAAAATATATATATATATATAGAAACGAAAAATAAACCGAGAGTTACCTAATGGAAACATAAAACTCATGCCCATTGAATCCTTGTGAATGGCTCTCCCATGCTGAATCCTAAAATCCATGTACCATGTTGTAATGAAATGTCTTCAAAGGGTGGCCTTAAACAAGCGTCAATCTCCTTGTGAATCAAATGCTAGGGTGTCTCCTCCCTTATGGAAACACACTAAGCTAAGACGATCTCCTTGTGAATCCAATGCTAGGGGTCTCCTCCCCTATGGAAACAAACTAACCTAAGATGACGTCATCTCCTTATGAATCCAAGGTTAGGGCGTTCATCCCCTGTGAAGCAAACTGAGCAAAGACAACGTCAACTTTGAGTCCAAGGCTGAGCAAGTATGACGTCAACTCCCTCTGAGTCCAGGGCCTCCCTCTGTAGCAGACTAAGTCAAGATGACGTCACCTTCTTCTGATGCCAAGATTGGTGTGTTCTCAGTGGCTTAAAAACAAACGTCACACACGCCATCTCCATCTTCATTTGAAACAAAGTAATCTAGCATAATGTCACTTCATGAACCCAGAAGGGCCCTCAACAATTATGACCTACACACAAACGTCATCTCCTTCACTGACAACTATCTACAAAAGAGACAACTTCTACAAAGAAACCCCAAACGTCACAATCTCTACTCTGTTAGGATGACGTCATCTCCTTGTGAATCCCAGACAAGGGCAATCATCAGTACTAGCCTAGAGACCTCATCGCCTTCATGAACAACTACACTTAACATGTCATCTCCTTTAAATCCACAAGGTAACTTTTTGGAATGAAACGTTAAATCCACAAGGTAACTTTTTGGAATGAAACTATAATAAGAATATTTGACCACGTACCAATCATGAGATGCATCAAAGGATATTTTTCATATCAAATAAAAAGGAAATTATTTTAAAATTCTAATCACGGTATCAAATAAAAAGGAGTCTTCATTTCTATGAAATTAGCATGGTATACAATTTGCAGGAGTTATCTAACTAATGTTGTTTTCATGTTAACACATAAATTCAAAATAAAAATAAAAAATAGATAAATACCTTCCTTTTAGAATTTTCGAGCTAATATGGTAGATAAGGGCACAAATAGAGTTGGTAGTATGAAAGGTTTTATGTCATCCTAATCAATATCAATAATTACGTTAACATAGAATTTTCAATATAAGCCTAGAGAATAAAAATAAATGAAAAAATTATATATTTTAGGAAAAAGAAATGAAATACGATATTAGACTCTATTTTTTTATGTAATTTTTTTTTAATGTCCTTCTATGATTACCAATGCTTCCATTGTCTTCTCAACTCCTTGTGCTAACTTACTTGCTTCTTGTAGTTGAGATTTGAGAGAGGAGACCTCTACCTTGTACTAACCAATCTCTTCTTCAAGTTTGTTCAAGCTCTTGCGCCTTTGTTCAAACTGACTTGACAAGATATTTTCTCGTTTCTTTGCCTTATCCAATTGATTTGTCATGGATATGACTTCTTCATGATGCTTTCTTTTATTTTGATGAAATTCCTCCGTAAGCTTGGCGAGCTCTTCATCTATTTCTTGTACTTGAAGCTTGACAAGGTCAACTTCCTTCCATGTTTAGTCCTGGTCACCAGCAAGTGCTTTCTTCTTAAGTTCCTTATTTTTCTTTTTCAAATTGATAATCTCTTCCATGGTAGCCATAAGTTTAGTGAGGAGATCTTCTTTAAAGTCTTTTTCATTCTCTTCATCTTCTAGGTCTTCTCTAGCCTTGATGTCGTCAATCTTATCTTCAGCTTCCTTGATGGGCTTTGAATTTTCTTCTTGTTTTCCATCATTTTCTTGACTAGAGATCATTTTGAACGCTCCAACTTGGTCTTTTGTGAGGCTCCAACCTCTAGGGCACCAACCCTATCTTCTCAAGGCACCAACCTTGTGTTTAGGAGCACCAACTCCAAGGACACCAATCCTTCCAATTTAGAGGCACCAACACCAAGGGCTCTGACCCTATCTTGTCAAGGCACCAACCTTGGATTTAGGAGTACCAACTCCAAGGACACCAATCCTTCCAATTCTGAGGCACCAACCCCAATGGTTTCGACCCTATCTTTTTGCTTTGTCAAGAAATGTTTTGATTGTATTACACTGCTCTCAAAATCTTCTTCACTGTGTTTTGTCAATCTACAACTTCACTGCTACATCAATGACAACCTGTATTCATATGAAGGAGTCTTCACAATTCTTCATATTGCCCAAACAAAATCTACAAACTTACCTCATGATGATTTCAAATAGCCATCATGATCTACAATAGTCTTCACACAACTTCAATGTGTCTACAATGAACTGCACTAAGCTCTGCACAAAAACAACTCTCTGTTTGAAGCCTTTGTTCTCACTGTCATGGTAAATGCTTCAAGAGTGACTGCTTCAGGAGTAACTGCTTAAGGAGTGACTTCTTTAGAGGAGTGACTCTCGCAGTTTCATATTGTGTGTTCAATTAAAAACAACCCTATTCATACTCAGATACTATTCTTAGATCTGCAGAGCGTCCTTTTGAACTGTTATCTGAATCACTGTCAAACACAGGTCCGAGATTTTCAATAAATAACCCAGTCAATAGAGTGTTCGACCTTCGGCTTCCTTCTTCTTCCGCTCGACCTTTTGGCTTCCTTCTTCACTCGCTTGACCTTCGGCTTCCCCTTTCGTTCACTCGACCTTTGGCTTCCTTTTTCACTCGCTTGATCTTCAACTTCCACTTTTGTTCACTAGACCTTTGGCTTCATTTTTTGCTCACTCGACCTTCGGCTTCCACTTTCTTCCACTAGACCTTCGGCTTCCTTCTTCGCTCGCTCGACCTTCGGCTTCCTCTTTTGTTTGCTTGACCTTTGGGTTCCTTTCTTCTACTACCTCACATTCACAAGTTGTGAATTGTTGTTTTTGTTCTATGATTGATGCACACAATCGATAATATGTCTTAACTTATATTTATATGGGTTTCACCAATGACTGGAAAGACACGTTTATTGGAAGGAGGCCGACTTGTATATTAAAACATATTGAAGAGTCTTTCATCCATAAAATTGATTATTCACGAAAACCATATAAGAGAGGCTATACCCACAGGGAGGTCCCACATGCCATGTCACTACCTCAATCGCAATCACAACTTTCTGAGGTATTTTACAAGTCATGCCCATAACATAGTCGATGGCCAATTGCACCTACTAGATGCGATATTATATTAAATTGTTTTGATAAACCCATTGGATCCACCACTTTATCGCAATTGTAATTTCATAAGACTCCCGCAATTGCAACTTTATGAAAATCCACATTAATAGAGGTCCCCACACGTCATGGCTTTAATCCCGCAATCGCAACATTCAATATCACCGATATTCACATATCACCCCATAGCGGATGTGATATTTAATAAACCGTTTTTAATAAGTTCGTCGGGTCCACACCTCTATCGCAATTAGTGGTTTGACATCCCTTTGAAACTTGCGATTTCTACGGATGCGATATTTTACTAAGTCATGCTAGAATGGTGCAGCGGGTCCACAATGCTATCCCAGTCAGCGGTTCAGGGGTTTATCGCAATCGTAGTTTTAGTGTGGCATTCCTTTAAGACTTGCGATGTGAAGGTTCTGATACGCGCGGATGTGATATTACAATAGGGTGGTTACTATAACCTGTTTTCAGGTCCACAATACATATCGCAGTCGGGGGATTCAACGTGACACATAATAAAATGATAAAGTCGTCGATATAATTCCTCTGATGCATTGTTCCTATTTTTTTCTTCTGATAGTACTTACCCTTAGGCATATGCGAAAACCAACTTCTATTGCTCCGTAACCTGCTTCTTTGATGGCTTCCGATGAACTCTTCCTCTCACTTTTTGGCTTCACGATGGCTTCTCCTCTTTACTCTTTCTCTTTCTCTTCTAATGGTTTCTGATATCTTTCCTCCTCAGTTCCACTATTTCTATTATGTCTGTATTCAATCCTTGGATCCTCCATGAGAAGTATTATGATCAATGGGCATCAATGGGCAACCACACATGTCACAAGAATTTTCCATCACAAACACTGCCATATTGACATCAATGACAACCTAGATTAAGAGGGTGAATCAATATTGTGGGGTTTTACAACTTTCTTTCACTAGTAAAGAATGTTTAGGACATGAATAAGCACTTAAAAAACAATTCATATCAACATCACACGAATCAATCGTTAGAAGCACAAATAGAACACATAGAAAAATACGTTTAATGAATTTTATTAATTTTTCTTGTAGTAATTTTTATTAAGTCAAGGGTTATGGTGTGAAACTTGAATGGTGTGATTAACTTGATTTCAAAGAAAAGAATGAAAAATATGAAAATGCACTTTTTCTCTTTCAATGAAAATTAATTAAAATAAGTGGGAGAGGGAGGAGCGGTAGGGGTTTCATTTAGCCCTAATGGAAAAAATGTATCTCAATTTGCTTGGGAACTTGGCCTAGCAATCAATGATTAAGCTAAGTATCTAGCTTTATGGAAAGGATTGGAAATAACTATTGAAAATAAAATTTTGAGGCTATTAGTTATGGGAGACTCAATGCTAGTCATTCGACAATTAACCAAGGCCAAGAAGGCGATACAATCAAATTCCTCTCCCTTGAATAAGAGGATCCCCGTCTCCACCTCTCAGTTTGATCAACTGGACATCTTTTAGTATATAGGAATTTGAATTTGGTTCCTAATGTTTTTGCTAAAAAAGGTTCCACCTTGGGTCCAGGAAGAATGGAAAGGGATCACATATTTTGCAACTTTCCAATCCCTTAGCTATGTTTAGCCTTCTAAAATGCAGTAAAATCAGATGGGGAGTGGATACTATTATTTCTCCTCACCCTTTAATCATGTTTGGATTCCTAGAAGTAATCATTCCATAATTAATTCAGACACTAGAGAAAAATTCTTATAAATTGGGATGTGGTTGATCCCCTCCATAACTTCCTTGCTCTTGGCTCATTTCTAGAAGCGAAAGGGCCTCGGTATCCTGTGGCCTTTCCTTTTCTGGCCACAAATCCTCAAGGCTCCTTCTTGGTGTCTTAATGTAAACTACAAGTGACATGTATTATTAATCATCTTCTTCCATGGGTGTCTTGTCTATTTATTTTTCTCTTGGTGGGATTCTTTGTGGATCACCTCGGTCGCAGAGTCCAATTTATTGTGTAGTAAAATGGATTTCATTTAGTTGTCCTGTGATATCTCTTCGACGCCGATTCTATGTCCTGATGAGGCCTTGGTGATGGATTTAGAATTTTTGTTACAGTTTGGCTTGTGGTAAGGCCCCACCCCTGTCTATATGTCAAATCTCTCAGCCCCTTAGTTTATTCAAATTCCCTCTTTCCATCTAGGTTCAAAAGTGGGAAGAATTCTTACCAGAGTGTTAAATTATTGGGTGTTGGGTCCTTACTTTAAGATGGCAGATAATTCGGCTTCCCCAGAGATAGTCAATGCCATGATCGTGCTCAATAGAATTTTGGAAGCGGCTCAAGCACTTTTGGTGTCTTTTCAGAAATTAGAGGATATGGTAAATAGAGAGAGGTGCTCCTTTCATCTCTTCTTGGAAGGAAAACTATTAAGACATCTCGCGAATATGGATCATTCACTTGAAGGCCTCCGAGAGGTGTTCATTCCCTTTGTGCTCGTTTCTATTTGCTATAGGGATAAATGCACGGGTGATTATGGTGGAAAACTATTAAGACATCACGCAGATATGGAGCATTCACTTGAAGGCCTGTGCTAGGAGGTTCATTCCCTTTGTGCTCGCGTCTTTGCATTGGAGGTCTCCAGGAATGTAATTGTGCAACCAGATTTGGGAGGAGTTGGCTCAAGTGGCATTGTGGAAAGGAAGATAACTCGTCACTCGAGGGGATTTCATGCTGCTAGTCAAGATCGTTGTTGAGGTTCCAGTTGTTGGGTGGAGTCTCATGTGGTTCATTTCCCTGTTTCCCTATGATATTATGTAAATTTTGTTATATACTTGGGTGTTTTTGTAGAGTTTACAGTGGCTATGGTTTAAGTATTAGAAAGCTTTGCAGCCCTAGCGCTAGTAAACATTTTGAGTGGTCTGATGATATCATAAATCTCATATCAAAAAACTTATGAAAGCGTTCTCGCCCCATTTACAACTTTTATTAATATCAAAACCATTACTAGTTCCTGAATTTTTTTTTACTAAAATAAAGTGAGATATTTCCAATGCAAAAATAGATGCAAGTCTTTACCACACTCTTTTATAAAATCTTCAAAAACTTGATATTTAAGATTTGATAACTGAA
>APFE030687231.1:0-46655 GCA_000404065.3 Pinus taeda | reverse complement strand
ATGACAGATATTTGTGATCTCAAAGATCAAATGAAAAGGAGTTAGTCACTTAGTATATTTTTATTTTAGTTTTATTTTCACATGATATGAGGAAGGTCGTTTAAACCTCTTCAGCTATTTTTGTAATAATATATTTTAGGACTTATAGTTTAGTATTTAAACCCCTCTCATGCATTTAGAGAGGGGTCCATAAATTTTATCAGAAACATTCTTTGAAACATTGCACTTTTGTACTTTTGAGGAGGTTCTAATGGAGTGAATGGAACAAGATCTATTTTCTCTTAAATATCTAGCATGCTCTACTGAAGTGCACTTTTGTACTCTTAGAATATATTAGATTGATTGAAATTAGGTCAATATTATTGAACCACATGAGTAGGACTCGTCATATATGGTACTTTTATCTTATGATCTTGTTTTATTTATGTATCAGGCAATGCTTCTTCTTTTAATTGTTTTATGTGTGAAAGTATGAATTATAGTTTAGCATTATTGCACTTTTGTATGATGTTGGATTTAACTTTATTTTGAGTACATGAACGATTTATATGTGATATATCTTTCACAATCATTTTGGCTAACTATTTATCCAAAACAATTACTGTTAAACGATTTCACTTTTTATTGCAGTTGAATGATCTTTATTACCAACTGTAGTAGGACAACATTGTAGATCGCATATTGTAGTTAATTCCTGGGTATATTTATATTTAAATAGTGTTTAAACTAGGATATATGTGTGTTTAGTAGTTTAGATTAGATTATACTTAGCTTAAACATTCCCCCATTACATCATATATCACTCCACCAACACTATCAAAATCTCTTCTAGGAAACTGGTCCCGGTATCCCCAGTCAAAGCCACCACACCAAATGGGAAAGGAGCTGCTAACTAAGGTCTGAACTGGGCGGTTTTCCCCCATGTTATAGCAACGATTTTCGAGGCTTCAACAAGTTCTTACCAGAGTATTAAATTATTGGTTGTTGGGTCCTTGTTTTAAGATGGCAGATAATTCGGCTTCCTGAGAGATAGTCAATGCCATCACAGTGCTCAATAGAATTTTGGAAGTGGCTCAAGCACTTTTGGTCTCTATTCATAAATTAGAGGATATGGTAGACAGACAGAGGTGCTCCTTTCATCTCTTCTTGGAAGCAAAACTATTAAGACATCTCGCGAATATGGAGCATTCACTTGAAGGTCTACGAGAGGAGGTTCATTCCCTTTGTGCTCGTTTCTATGTGCTATAGGGATACATGCACGGGTGATTGTGGTGGAAATACCCTCAGGGATCTTCCCAAGATCCTTGGCAGACAAATCAGATTAGCTACAACTGGCACAAAGAGATGTATACATGTCCATATCAATGAGATGATAATCAAAGCAGGAGGGAACAATTTTACCTTGGGTCTTGGTACAGTGTTGCTGGAGAACCCAATGTAGCAGAGTGGAAGACCCCTCAGCTAGCTCCTAGATCAATACCTACACATAGAGAAGACAAGAAGTAACACTACAACATATAACCTTGATAATCAAAACAATAATACATCAGGACGTCTAACTACACATATCTAAGCTACTCATAATGAATAGTGATGCATAAATTTGTAAATAAATCACAATATCAACGCCATGGAGTGGACAACACAAATGCAATTCTATATTAATGATAGGAAAGAGTGATTACAACCATCAGTTGCATCAAGCTTCCTTTACTCCTGTAGCTTTTCTCTCTCTCTTCTTAACCTTAGAGCTTTAACAGTCCACAGGAAATCCTTCAGTTTATTCAACCTCTAACCTTTCTAACCTCCTTCAAAATGCCACAAGCCTCAAATATATAGCATGAGAGGATAAGCCTTGCTAATTCTTTTATGAGTTCTTTTGGGCAAAACCTGAGATATTTCTATGCTTTATCGCGCTTTCCCTATTTGTTAGATTCTGTTAGGAATAGTAACTCCTCAAACAAGTCGAATCTGGATGTTTCCTTGCTTTTTGGGCTGACATATGAGTGAATATTGGGATATTATTCAGTCAACCCGCTCCTTTGACCTCCATAACTTCACCCATATTATTAGGGATATTATTCATTTCCCTAATTCCCTATGATATTATGTAAATTTTGTTATATACTTGGGTCCTTTTGTAGAGTTTACAGTAGCGATGGTTTTAGTATTAGAAGACTTTGCAGCCCTAGAGCTAGTAAACATTTTGAGTGGTTTGATGATATCATAAATCTCGTAGCAAAAAACTTATGAAAGAGTTTTGGCCCCATTTCCAGCTTTTATTAATATCAAAACCATTACTCGTTCTTTAAAAAAAATTAACTAAATTAAAGTGAGATATTTCCAATGCAAAAATAAATGCAAGTCTTTACCACACTCTTTTATAAAATCTTCACAAACTTTATATTTAAAATTTAACAACTAAAATGTACATAATTTATAAAAAAATTTAAAATAAATAATTTTTTATTTAAAGATGTATATACAATTAGATTCAATTTCATATATTATAATAATATTTTTATTTTCATTAATCAAGTTATATTAGAGAAAAAAAAGTTATTAATTAAAAAACTACTTCCTAAAGTATAAAATAAATAAAAATTAAAATAACTTTCTTAAAAACTACAATCAAATTATTTTAAATATTAGAATTTTATTGACACTGCCAATATCCACGCTTTAAAATTATATTGACAAAAATTAACACCCGCACACACAAAATATATATATATATATAGAAACGAAAAATAAACCGAGAGTTACCTAATGGAAACATAAAACTCATGCCCATTGAATCCTTGTGAATGGCTCTCCCATGCTGAATCCTAAAATCCATGTACCATGTTGTAATGAAATGTCTTCAAAGGGTGGCCTTAAACAAGCGTCAATCTCCTTGTGAATCAAATGCTAGGGTGTCTCCTCCCTTATGGAAACACACTAAGCTAAGACGATCTCCTTGTGAATCCAATGCTAGGGGTCTCCTCCCCTATGGAAACAAACTAACCTAAGATGACGTCATCTCCTTATGAATCCAAGGTTAGGGCGTTCATCCCCTGTGAAGCAAACTGAGCAAAGACAACGTCAACTTTGAGTCCAAGGCTGAGCAAGTATGACGTCAACTCCCTCTGAGTCCAGGGCCTCCCTCTGTAGCAGACTAAGTCAAGATGACGTCACCTTCTTCTGATGCCAAGATTGGTGTGTTCTCAGTGGCTTAAAAACAAACGTCACACACGCCATCTCCATCTTCATTTGAAACAAAGTAATCTAGCATAATGTCACTTCATGAACCCAGAAGGGCCCTCAACAATTATGACCTACACACAAACGTCATCTCCTTCACTGACAACTATCTACAAAAGAGACAACTTCTACAAAGAAACCCCAAACGTCACAATCTCTACTCTGTTAGGATGACGTCATCTCCTTGTGAATCCCAGACAAGGGCAATCATCAGTACTAGCCTAGAGACCTCATCGCCTTCATGAACAACTACACTTAACATGTCATCTCCTTTAAATCCACAAGGTAACTTTTTGGAATGAAACGTTAAATCCACAAGGTAACTTTTTGGAATGAAACTATAATAAGAATATTTGACCACGTACCAATCATGAGATGCATCAAAGGATATTTTTCATATCAAATAAAAAGGAAATTATTTTAAAATTCTAATCACGGTATCAAATAAAAAGGAGTCTTCATTTCTATGAAATTAGCATGGTATACAATTTGCAGGAGTTATCTAACTAATGTTGTTTTCATGTTAACACATAAATTCAAAATAAAAATAAAAAATAGATAAATACCTTCCTTTTAGAATTTTCGAGCTAATATGGTAGATAAGGGCACAAATAGAGTTGGTAGTATGAAAGGTTTTATGTCATCCTAATCAATATCAATAATTACGTTAACATAGAATTTTCAATATAAGCCTAGAGAATAAAAATAAATGAAAAAATTATATATTTTAGGAAAAAGAAATGAAATACGATATTAGACTCTATTTTTTTATGTAATTTTTTTTTAATGTCCTTCTATGATTACCAATGCTTCCATTGTCTTCTCAACTCCTTGTGCTAACTTACTTGCTTCTTGTAGTTGAGATTTGAGAGAGGAGACCTCTACCTTGTACTAACCAATCTCTTCTTCAAGTTTGTTCAAGCTCTTGCGCCTTTGTTCAAACTGACTTGACAAGATATTTTCTCGTTTCTTTGCCTTATCCAATTGATTTGTCATGGATATGACTTCTTCATGATGCTTTCTTTTATTTTGATGAAATTCCTCCGTAAGCTTGGCGAGCTCTTCATCTATTTCTTGTACTTGAAGCTTGACAAGGTCAACTTCCTTCCATGTTTAGTCCTGGTCACCAGCAAGTGCTTTCTTCTTAAGTTCCTTATTTTTCTTTTTCAAATTGATAATCTCTTCCATGGTAGCCATAAGTTTAGTGAGGAGATCTTCTTTAAAGTCTTTTTCATTCTCTTCATCTTCTAGGTCTTCTCTAGCCTTGATGTCGTCAATCTTATCTTCAGCTTCCTTGATGGGCTTTGAATTTTCTTCTTGTTTTCCATCATTTTCTTGACTAGAGATCATTTTGAACGCTCCAACTTGGTCTTTTGTGAGGCTCCAACCTCTAGGGCACCAACCCTATCTTCTCAAGGCACCAACCTTGTGTTTAGGAGCACCAACTCCAAGGACACCAATCCTTCCAATTTAGAGGCACCAACACCAAGGGCTCTGACCCTATCTTGTCAAGGCACCAACCTTGGATTTAGGAGTACCAACTCCAAGGACACCAATCCTTCCAATTCTGAGGCACCAACCCCAATGGTTTCGACCCTATCTTTTTGCTTTGTCAAGAAATGTTTTGATTGTATTACACTGCTCTCAAAATCTTCTTCACTGTGTTTTGTCAATCTACAACTTCACTGCTACATCAATGACAACCTGTATTCATATGAAGGAGTCTTCACAATTCTTCATATTGCCCAAACAAAATCTACAAACTTACCTCATGATGATTTCAAATAGCCATCATGATCTACAATAGTCTTCACACAACTTCAATGTGTCTACAATGAACTGCACTAAGCTCTGCACAAAAACAACTCTCTGTTTGAAGCCTTTGTTCTCACTGTCATGGTAAATGCTTCAAGAGTGACTGCTTCAGGAGTAACTGCTTAAGGAGTGACTTCTTTAGAGGAGTGACTCTCGCAGTTTCATATTGTGTGTTCAATTAAAAACAACCCTATTCATACTCAGATACTATTCTTAGATCTGCAGAGCGTCCTTTTGAACTGTTATCTGAATCACTGTCAAACACAGGTCCGAGATTTTCAATAAATAACCCAGTCAATAGAGTGTTCGACCTTCGGCTTCCTTCTTCTTCCGCTCGACCTTTTGGCTTCCTTCTTCACTCGCTTGACCTTCGGCTTCCCCTTTCGTTCACTCGACCTTTGGCTTCCTTTTTCACTCGCTTGATCTTCAACTTCCACTTTTGTTCACTAGACCTTTGGCTTCATTTTTTGCTCACTCGACCTTCGGCTTCCACTTTCTTCCACTAGACCTTCGGCTTCCTTCTTCGCTCGCTCGACCTTCGGCTTCCTCTTTTGTTTGCTTGACCTTTGGGTTCCTTTCTTCTACTACCTCACATTCACAAGTTGTGAATTGTTGTTTTTGTTCTATGATTGATGCACACAATCGATAATATGTCTTAACTTATATTTATATGGGTTTCACCAATGACTGGAAAGACACGTTTATTGGAAGGAGGCCGACTTGTATATTAAAACATATTGAAGAGTCTTTCATCCATAAAATTGATTATTCACGAAAACCATATAAGAGAGGCTATACCCACAGGGAGGTCCCACATGCCATGTCACTACCTCAATCGCAATCACAACTTTCTGAGGTATTTTACAAGTCATGCCCATAACATAGTCGATGGCCAATTGCACCTACTAGATGCGATATTATATTAAATTGTTTTGATAAACCCATTGGATCCACCACTTTATCGCAATTGTAATTTCATAAGACTCCCGCAATTGCAACTTTATGAAAATCCACATTAATAGAGGTCCCCACACGTCATGGCTTTAATCCCGCAATCGCAACATTCAATATCACCGATATTCACATATCACCCCATAGCGGATGTGATATTTAATAAACCGTTTTTAATAAGTTCGTCGGGTCCACACCTCTATCGCAATTAGTGGTTTGACATCCCTTTGAAACTTGCGATTTCTACGGATGCGATATTTTACTAAGTCATGCTAGAATGGTGCAGCGGGTCCACAATGCTATCCCAGTCAGCGGTTCAGGGGTTTATCGCAATCGTAGTTTTAGTGTGGCATTCCTTTAAGACTTGCGATGTGAAGGTTCTGATACGCGCGGATGTGATATTACAATAGGGTGGTTACTATAACCTGTTTTCAGGTCCACAATACATATCGCAGTCGGGGGATTCAACGTGACACATAATAAAATGATAAAGTCGTCGATATAATTCCTCTGATGCATTGTTCCTATTTTTTTCTTCTGATAGTACTTACCCTTAGGCATATGCGAAAACCAACTTCTATTGCTCCGTAACCTGCTTCTTTGATGGCTTCCGATGAACTCTTCCTCTCACTTTTTGGCTTCACGATGGCTTCTCCTCTTTACTCTTTCTCTTTCTCTTCTAATGGTTTCTGATATCTTTCCTCCTCAGTTCCACTATTTCTATTATGTCTGTATTCAATCCTTGGATCCTCCATGAGAAGTATTATGATCAATGGGCATCAATGGGCAACCACACATGTCACAAGAATTTTCCATCACAAACACTGCCATATTGACATCAATGACAACCTAGATTAAGAGGGTGAATCAATATTGTGGGGTTTTACAACTTTCTTTCACTAGTAAAGAATGTTTAGGACATGAATAAGCACTTAAAAAACAATTCATATCAACATCACACGAATCAATCGTTAGAAGCACAAATAGAACACATAGAAAAATACGTTTAATGAATTTTATTAATTTTTCTTGTAGTAATTTTTATTAAGTCAAGGGTTATGGTGTGAAACTTGAATGGTGTGATTAACTTGATTTCAAAGAAAAGAATGAAAAATATGAAAATGCACTTTTTCTCTTTCAATGAAAATTAATTAAAATAAGTGGGAGAGGGAGGAGCGGTAGGGGTTTCATTTAGCCCTAATGGAAAAAATGTATCTCAATTTGCTTGGGAACTTGGCCTAGCAATCAATGATTAAGCTAAGTATCTAGCTTTATGGAAAGGATTGGAAATAACTATTGAAAATAAAATTTTGAGGCTATTAGTTATGGGAGACTCAATGCTAGTCATTCGACAATTAACCAAGGCCAAGAAGGCGATACAATCAAATTCCTCTCCCTTGAATAAGAGGATCCCCGTCTCCACCTCTCAGTTTGATCAACTGGACATCTTTTAGTATATAGGAATTTGAATTTGGTTCCTAATGTTTTTGCTAAAAAAGGTTCCACCTTGGGTCCAGGAAGAATGGAAAGGGATCACATATTTTGCAACTTTCCAATCCCTTAGCTATGTTTAGCCTTCTAAAATGCAGTAAAATCAGATGGGGAGTGGATACTATTATTTCTCCTCACCCTTTAATCATGTTTGGATTCCTAGAAGTAATCATTCCATAATTAATTCAGACACTAGAGAAAAATTCTTATAAATTGGGATGTGGTTGATCCCCTCCATAACTTCCTTGCTCTTGGCTCATTTCTAGAAGCGAAAGGGCCTCGGTATCCTGTGGCCTTTCCTTTTCTGGCCACAAATCCTCAAGGCTCCTTCTTGGTGTCTTAATGTAAACTACAAGTGACATGTATTATTAATCATCTTCTTCCATGGGTGTCTTGTCTATTTATTTTTCTCTTGGTGGGATTCTTTGTGGATCACCTCGGTCGCAGAGTCCAATTTATTGTGTAGTAAAATGGATTTCATTTAGTTGTCCTGTGATATCTCTTCGACGCCGATTCTATGTCCTGATGAGGCCTTGGTGATGGATTTAGAATTTTTGTTACAGTTTGGCTTGTGGTAAGGCCCCACCCCTGTCTATATGTCAAATCTCTCAGCCCCTTAGTTTATTCAAATTCCCTCTTTCCATCTAGGTTCAAAAGTGGGAAGAATTCTTACCAGAGTGTTAAATTATTGGGTGTTGGGTCCTTACTTTAAGATGGCAGATAATTCGGCTTCCCCAGAGATAGTCAATGCCATGATCGTGCTCAATAGAATTTTGGAAGCGGCTCAAGCACTTTTGGTGTCTTTTCAGAAATTAGAGGATATGGTAAATAGAGAGAGGTGCTCCTTTCATCTCTTCTTGGAAGGAAAACTATTAAGACATCTCGCGAATATGGATCATTCACTTGAAGGCCTCCGAGAGGTGTTCATTCCCTTTGTGCTCGTTTCTATTTGCTATAGGGATAAATGCACGGGTGATTATGGTGGAAAACTATTAAGACATCACGCAGATATGGAGCATTCACTTGAAGGCCTGTGCTAGGAGGTTCATTCCCTTTGTGCTCGCGTCTTTGCATTGGAGGTCTCCAGGAATGTAATTGTGCAACCAGATTTGGGAGGAGTTGGCTCAAGTGGCATTGTGGAAAGGAAGATAACTCGTCACTCGAGGGGATTTCATGCTGCTAGTCAAGATCGTTGTTGAGGTTCCAGTTGTTGGGTGGAGTCTCATGTGGTTCATTTCCCTGTTTCCCTATGATATTATGTAAATTTTGTTATATACTTGGGTGTTTTTGTAGAGTTTACAGTGGCTATGGTTTAAGTATTAGAAAGCTTTGCAGCCCTAGCGCTAGTAAACATTTTGAGTGGTCTGATGATATCATAAATCTCATATCAAAAAACTTATGAAAGCGTTCTCGCCCCATTTACAACTTTTATTAATATCAAAACCATTACTAGTTCCTGAATTTTTTTTTACTAAAATAAAGTGAGATATTTCCAATGCAAAAATAGATGCAAGTCTTTACCACACTCTTTTATAAAATCTTCAAAAACTTGATATTTAAGATTTGATAACTGAAATATACATAATTTATAAAGAAAAATTAAAATAAATATTTTTCTATTTGAAAATGTATATCAAACTAATGTCAATTTCATGTATATTATAATAATATCTTATTTTATTTTATATCATCAAATAAATTATATTAAAGAAAGAATTTAATCAATTAAAATATTGTCCTTCTAAAATATAAATAAATAAATAACAACTAAAATCTTAAATTAAAATAACTTTCTTAAAAACTACAATCAAATTATTTTAAAATATTAAAATTTTATGGACATTACCAATATCCACATTTAAAATTATATTGACAAAAATTAACACAAATATATATATATATATATATATATAAACATACCTAATGGAAACATAAAACCCATTTGTCCATTGAATCTCTATGAATGGTTCCTCACGTTGATTCTTAAAATCCATGTACCATGTGGTAATGAAATGTCTACAAATGCTCTCCCATGCCATAAACACTGCACAAACAAACGCCATCTCCTTGTGAACCCAATGCTAGGGTGTTCCTCCCCTCTGATGCACACTAAGCTAAGATGACGTCATCTCTTTGTAAATAACCTCTAAATCCTACTAAGCTAAGATGATATCATCTCCTTATGAATCCAAGGCTAGGGCGTTTATCCCCTCTAAAGCAAGCTCAGCAAAGATGACGTCAACTCCTTCTGACCTTGTGTAGCAAAGTAAGTCAAGATGACGTCACCTTCTTCTGAAACCAAGGTTGGGGGTGTTCTCAGTGGCTTACAAATAGACGTCACATGCCATCTCCATCTCCATTTGAAACAAAGTCACCTCATGAACCCAGAAGGGCCCTCATCAATTATGTCCTCCTTCACTGACAACTATCTACAAAAGACAACTTCTATAAAGAAACCCCAGACATCACAATCTCTATGAGACATATTCTGTTAGGATGACAAGGGCAATCATCAACGCTGACATCATGAGCAACTAACTACAAACACACATCACAATCTCTATGAGACATATTCTGTTAGGATGACGTCATCTCCTTCACAATCTCTATAGACATACTCTGTTAGGATGACGTCATCTCCTTGTGAATCCTGGACAAGGGCAATCATCAACGCTCACATGCACACCTGAACCATGTAAGATGACCTAGAATGACGTCATCTCCTTTCAATCCACATGGCAACTTTTTGGAATGAAACGTGACACACTAATTGTTCTAGGACTTCTATAATAAAAATGACATACTAGGTTTTATGACACATGACATACTAGAAAGGTGACATACTAATTGTTCTAGGACACATGACATTCTATAACAAGAATGCCGACGTTCGACTTATAAAATATATAAAGACGATACTCTTGTTTGACCGCGTACATAATTTTAAAAAGAAAATTATTTTAAAATTCTAAACACGGACATACGTAAAAGAGTCTTCATTTCTATGAAATTAGCATGGTATACAAATGCAAGAGTTAACCAACTAATGTTGTTTTCATGTTAACACATAATTTCAAAGTTAAAATAAAAAAATAGATAAATACCTTCCTTCTAGAAATTTCGAGCTAATATTATAGATAAGGGCACAAATACTATAAGGGCACAAATAGAGTTCGTAGTATGAAAGGTTCTATGTCATCCTAATCAATATCAATAATTACGTTAACATACTTTTTTCAATATAAGCCTAGAGAATAGAGAATAAAAATAGATGAAAAAAACATATATTAAAAAAAAATTGTGTATTTAAAAGATAGAGATATTAGACATTTTTTTTAATGTATATTAAAAAATAAAGAGGAAAAGCCACTATTAAGTGTTGGGAAATTGAAAAATTGGAGATGTATGGCCTTTTAACTAATTTTCCAATTGAGCTATTATTCTATTTATTTTTGCACCTCAAAAGAAGGGTTCTTTCGTTTAGATTAAGAGAAATTATTGCCTAGATTTCCATTTGAGCACCAAGAATGAACCAAACAACTTGAGGGTATTATAACTTACATATTGTTAAGAAATAAAAATTTAGATAAAGTGAATTGAATATATATTTTTCCCATTTCAGTTTCTAGAGTAAACACTAAGGTCTTGTGTGATGAATCCATCTATTTATTGTGTTATTTTTTGTCTATAAGTTTTAAATGAAACTACTATGTATTATAATGGCCATCTAGAAATTATAATCATGTGAGGTTTCATTTAATGGCATTACTCTAAATTTTACTTCATGTATTCATTCTCCTAGCCATTAAAGAATCCCAACAACCCTATGTTAAGGGATTTTTCACTACCTATGGTCTAAGTAGGTCCCTAAGTGAATGGGTTGGGTTCACAAATAGATTGAATGATCGATCCCTATCTAAATTCCTCTAGAGCTTTCATACATATTAAATGACAATGACAATGATTGAGAGAAGAACTCGATTAAATGATAAATTTTCTTGTCTTTTATCTGAGTTTCAAACAATCATATTCTTGTTCCAGCTTTTTATCAAATGTCTTGGGCATAAGGAAAACAAACAAAATATTCCTTATTCTTCATTTACCACAATCAAAAATACAAATTAACATGCAAAAAAAAATCCTAAGTTAATGTTAAGGAAATTGAATCTCCAATCTCAGAGATTCAGAAGGTTAGCAGAAGCTGGAGAATGGTAACCAGGCTTGAGCTTCTTCAGCACTGGCTACGGGATAACAAATCCATATCCTTTAAGCATATCGGCGAGAAGGAAACAAGTTAGCAGATTTTCTGGCAAATCTAGGAGTAGATCGGGAAAAGGAGCACTTTGAAGGATATCTACAGGACATTGTCTCGGAGACAGAATGGACAACTTTCCAAGAGATCCTTAAAAATGATATGCAGACGAAGGAAGAGGCACACCCGGATGCGGGTGCCAGCATGAAATACAAAGAGCCATGTGCCAGCCACACGGAGAGGACAGCGAGCCGACACATAGGCGGTGTGATATGAGGTTTTATAACGTGCAATTGAATGGCATTCAATGCCATTTACTCTAGTTATTGTCCCAAGGAAATACCGAAGGAACCAACAGCATGAATACCAGAATGTTCGCGGAGTTAAGCCTGTCTGAGCAGGAGGGGAATTGGAGCTCAACCGTGAAAGGGCATGATGGTCTGGTAAGGAAGGAAAGAGGTGTTGGCGAGAGCAAGCCTTCACTCAAAGTCAGCACCTGTGCAGGGTCGAAGCTTGGCTCTCGGCATTTTGGGAAGGTTGCAGTTGGCATTAAACAACGGTCTCGTTTTTTACTAGCGCTGCAACGAGGGAGCAGGCTCTCTACAACGAAAGTCTTTGAATTACCCACCTCTGAGGTGAACAGGGAAGCGACTGCGGTTTTTGGTAAACTTTTGGAGGCAACATAGCATCATACGCCTTCTATGGCTCCTCGTCAGTGCGCTACTCCTCGCCGTGGTCGAAATTATGGGCAGAGGGGAAGCTCCGGAGGCAGGGGAATTCAAAGCCCGCGTCGTATCTCCCCCCTTGCTTGTGCTTCGCCAAGTTCAATTGGGTCAGAGGACTCTGGTTATGCCATAAGCAACACTGTGCAGTCGGCAAAGTTCAAATATAGACGCCGGACCAACAAGCCCATCGTTTCAGCACAGGTTATAGTCATCTTTACTAAAGAAGAGGAAGAGGAAGATAGCGAGAAGGAGGAAACTGAGGAACAGCCGCCTAGCTCGGAAAACTCTTCACAGAGGAGGGGAATGGAAGATAGCTCATACATTCCTTCCTCTCAGAGCAGGCTTGAAGAGGACAGCACTGGTGTACATTCTGAGGAGCAGGAAGAGGTCCTAAAGGAAATTGGAAGCATGAAGGCTGAGGACACCATTAATATAGCTTAGCAATCTACAGCGGTTCCTCAGGAAATGGAAGTCTCCAGGAAGGCCTCTCCCCGGAAGCCGGCCTTGGACAAAGAGCTTGACGACACCTTTGCCAACATCCTGTACCTCAAGCTTCTGCCAGGAATTCTACGACCTGAAGATATCCCGGATGGCATGGAGGTGACCTGGGAACATGATCCGGAACGGGAAGCTGTGGAATGCTCCAAAAAACTCAAGTAAGATTCACTGCTCTGCGGGTAAGGTCTGCGGCTCCTGGTTTGGGGGTAATCCATATGTTTTGTTCTGTTTACATTACACCTTGTTCAGTTCATGATCGACTACCTATGCACGGCAACCATGGTGATGTGTACTGCGGCTGGCGTCTATTCCAGACTACCAAGCACTGGCGCTCAACATTTTTTGACAATGTCCTGCTTTTTTGTAAAATTTTGTAAAATTCCAAGCCTGTAATGTCTCAATCTTTGCTTGGAAATGTTTTTTTGCTGATAGCTTTCCTGTTAACAGTTTAAAAGTTTACTACTGCTTTGAAAAGCTTAACTGCTGTTATCATGTTTCTCTCTATCAGCAGAAAAGGTTTTTTTGTGAAAAGTTTTGAAAGAGAGTTGCTCACTCACTCTCAGAGGTTAAAACCTCTTGTAAATATTTTTTCCACTTCTTTAATATAATTAGTTTAGTCTTTGCCCAAAAAAAAAAAAAAAAAAAAAAAAAAAATATTGAATCTCCAATCGAAACCTCTTTGAAATGTGATCAACAACCAATGGTATACAAAGATTATGGGGGTAGAATGAAGATAGATCTATATATTTAATGATAAAGAAGTAATTACGAGTTTGATACCTAATTATTGCTTTCATACTTCCTTCGCCCAATATTGAGTCCTTTCTTTAGCTACAAGTATTTATCTATTTATGAATATGATTCTGAAACTTATTGCACTAATGTAACCAATTGAATCATAGATGAACTTCACTCAATATTTAATTATTACCACGAGAACTAATGCGAGCTCTTTCTTAGGAAAGGTATACTTATGGCCAAAGATATTTGCTAAATATTTCTCCTTCATAGTGATTCTTTTACTTGACTCCCATGCCTCCTTTCCCTATATCTTGTACTTATAAGATGTGGAGGTGATAAGATCAATGATGCATGGAATACGTGTCTTGCATGTGTGGGAGATGCATGATATTAACTCCCAACATTAGTTTCATTTGTGTTTTTAAGCACATTGAGATGGTCACAAGTTTTTCATTAGTATTTAATAACCATCCACATTTATCACTAGGAAAAATTGTGGTCTATGTGTAATTTTGAAGGAAAAATACATACTGAAGTGTTGCAGTTTGGCACAAAGATGTATATTAGCTCAAGTCAACTTTGGTTTCTCCAAGTTGGTGCCAAATTTAAGTATAACAACTGACCCCTAATGTATGAGGTTGTACGTGTTAGAAATCTGGACAATACTGAGGGGGGGGTGAATCAATATTGTGGGAGTTTTTACAACTTTCTTTCACTAGTAAAGAATGTTTAGGACACCAATAAGCACTTTAAAAATAATTCATATCAACATCACAAGAATCAATCATTAGAAGCAAAAATAGAACACATAAATTCTTTAAGCTTCTCTTTAATTATTTCCACAAAGGAAAGCTTCTACTTTCTATTACAAAGTTCTCTGGCTGCAACTAGAAGGAAGATACTACTCCCTAATTTATCATCTACTACTAAAAGGAGCTACAACCACTGATTCATTAGTTGTTACTGAAAGGAGCTCCAACCCATAATTTTTTACCAACCACTACTAGAAGGAGCTACAACCCCTAATCTGCAAGTTGTCACTTGCTTGACCTCTTTGATTCATCTTTCATACAATTTTCAAATTCAAATCACGAAGGCCACTTCCTTTCATAAAGAAAATAAATTATCACCTCAATTATTCACCCCAAACACCATAAAATCACCTTCAACGATCTCTTATCACCTCCACACAAAAATGGTGCCAATGCTAACAAATGCTATATTTATTGGGCAATTAGAATCTGTGATCAGCCAACTGATGCAGCTCAAGCCTATGACAGATATTTGTGATCTCAAAGATCAAATGAAAAGGAGTTAGTCACTTAGTATATTTTTATTTTAGTTTTATTTTCACATGATATGAGGAAGGTCGTTTAAACCTCTTCAGCTATTTTTGTAATAATATATTTTAGGACTTATAGTTTAGTATTTAAACCCCTCTCATGCATTTAGAGAGGGGTCCATAAATTTTATCAGAAACATTCTTTGAAACATTGCACTTTTGTACTTTTGAGGAGGTTCTAATGGAGTGAATGGAACAAGATCTATTTTCTCTTAAATATCTAGCATGCTCTACTGAAGTGCACTTTTGTACTCTTAGAATATATTAGATTGATTGAAATTAGGTCAATATTATTGAACCACATGAGTAGGACTCGTCATATATGGTACTTTTATCTTATGATCTTGTTTTATTTATGTATCAGGCAATGCTTCTTCTTTTAATTGTTTTATGTGTGAAAGTATGAATTATAGTTTAGCATTATTGCACTTTTGTATGATGTTGGATTTAACTTTATTTTGAGTACATGAACGATTTATATGTGATATATCTTTCACAATCATTTTGGCTAACTATTTATCCAAAACAATTACTGTTAAACGATTTCACTTTTTATTGCAGTTGAATGATCTTTATTACCAACTGTAGTAGGACAACATTGTAGATCGCATATTGTAGTTAATTCCTGGGTATATTTATATTTAAATAGTGTTTAAACTAGGATATATGTGTGTTTAGTAGTTTAGATTAGATTATACTTAGCTTAAACATTCCCCCATTACATCATATATCACTCCACCAACACTATCAAAATCTCTTCTAGGAAACTGGTCCCGGTATCCCCAGTCAAAGCCACCACACCAAATGGGAAAGGAGCTGCTAACTAAGGTCTGAACTGGGCGGTTTTCCCCCATGTTATAGCAACGATTTTCGAGGCTTCAACAAGTTCTTACCAGAGTATTAAATTATTGGTTGTTGGGTCCTTGTTTTAAGATGGCAGATAATTCGGCTTCCTGAGAGATAGTCAATGCCATCACAGTGCTCAATAGAATTTTGGAAGTGGCTCAAGCACTTTTGGTCTCTATTCATAAATTAGAGGATATGGTAGACAGACAGAGGTGCTCCTTTCATCTCTTCTTGGAAGCAAAACTATTAAGACATCTCGCGAATATGGAGCATTCACTTGAAGGTCTACGAGAGGAGGTTCATTCCCTTTGTGCTCATTTCTATGTGCTATAGGGATAAATGCACGGGTGATTGTGGTGGAAATACCCTCAGGGATCTTCCCGAGATCCTTGGCAGACAAATCAGATTAGCTACAACTGGCACAAAGAGATGTATACATGTCCATATCAATGAGATGATAATCAAAGCAGGAGGGAACAATTTTACCTTGAGTTTTGGTACAGTTTTGCTGGAGAACCCAATGTAGCAGAGTGGAAGACCCCTCAGCTAGCTCCTAGATCAATACCTACACATAGAGAAGACAAGAAGTAACACTACAACATATAGCCTTGATAATCAAAACAATAATACATCAGGACATCTAACTACACATATCTAAGCTACTCATAATGAATGGTCATGCATAAATTTGTAAATAAATCACAATATCAACGCCATGGAGTGGACAACACAAATGCAATTCTATATTAATGATAGGAAAGAGTGATTACAACCATCAGTTGCATCAAGCTTCCTTTACTCCTGCAGCTTCTCTCTCTCTCTTCTTAACCTTAGAGCTTTGACAGTCCATAGGAAATCCTTCAGTTTATTCAACCTCTAACCTTTCTAACCTCCTTCACAATGCCACAAGCCTCAAATATATAGCATGAGAGGATAAGCCTTGCTAATTGTTTCATGAGTTCTTTTGGGCAAAACCTGAGATGTTTCTATGCTTTATCGCTCTTTCCCTATTTGTTAGATTTCGTTAGGAATAGTAACTCCTCAAACAAGTCGAATCTGGATGTTTCCTTGCTTGTTGGGTTGACATGTGAGTGAATATTGGGATATTATTCAGTCAACCCACTCCTTTGACCTCCATAACTTCACCCATATTATTAGGGATATTATTCATTTCCCTAATTCCCTTTGATATTATGTAAATTTTGTTATATACTTGGGTCCTTTTGTAGAGTTTACAGTGGTCATGGTTTTAGTATTAGAAGGCTTTGCAGCCCTAGAGCTAGTAAACATTTTGAGTGGTTTGATGATATCATAAATCTCGTAGCAAAAAACTTATGAAAGAGTTTTGGCCCTATTTCCAGCTTTTATTAATATCAAAACCATTACTCGTTCTTTAAAAAAAAAATAACTAAAATAAGGTGAGATATTTCCAATGCAAAAATAAATGCAAGTCTTTACCACACTCTTTTATAAAATCTTCACAAACTTTATATTTAAAATTTAACAACTAAAATGTACATAATTTATATATTATATATATATAATATATATATATATATATATATATATAATATATATAGATATTATTTGAAAATGTATATCAATTAGATTCAATTCATATATTATAATAATATTTTATTATCATTAATCAGTTATATTAGAGGAAAGTTAGTTAATTAAAGATAAATAAATAAAAATTAAAATAACTTTCTTAAAACTACGATCAAATTATTTAATATTAAAATTTATTCACACTACCAATATCCACGCTTTAAAATTTATTGACAAAAATTAACACCCCCCACACAAAATATATATATATATATATATATATATATATATATATATAATATATATATATAATTATATATATAAAACTAAAAATAAACCGAGAGTTACCTTATGGAAACATAAAACTCATGCCCATTGAATCCTTGTGAATGGCTCTCCCATGCCGAATCCTAAAATCCATGTACCATGTTGTAATGAAATGTCTTCAAATGGTGGCCTTAAACAAACGTCAATCTCCTTGTGAATCCAATGCTAGGGTGTTCCTCCCCTCTGAAGCGCACTAAGCTAAGACGATCTCCTTGTGAATCCAATGCTAGGGGTCTCCTCCCCTATGGAAACAAACTAACCTAAGATGACATCATCTCCTTATGAATCCAAGGTTAGGGCGTTCATCCCCTGTGAAGCACACTAAGCAAAGACAACGTCAACTTTGAGTCCAAGGCTGAGCAAATATGACATCAACTCCCTCTGAGTCTGGGGCCTCCCTCTGACTAAGTCAAGATGACGTCACCTTCTTCTGATGCCAAGATTGGTGTGTTCTCAGTGGCTTAAAAACAAACGTCACACACACCATCTCCATCTCCATTTGAAACAAAGTAATCTAGGATAAAGTCACCTCAGGAACCCACAAGGGCCCTCAGCAATTATGACCTACACACAAACGTCATCTCCTTCACTGACAACTATCTACAAAAGAGACAACTTCTACAAAGAAACCCCAAACGTCACGATCTCTATGAGACATACTCGGTTAGGATGACGTCATCTCCTTGTGAATCCCAGACAAGGGCAATCATCAGTACTGGCCTGGAGACCTCATTTGCTGGTATACAATTTGCAGGAGTTATCTAACTAATGTTGTTTTCATGTTAACACATAATTTCAAAATAAAAATAAAAAATAGATAAATACCTTCCTTTTAGAAATTTCAAGCTAATATGGTAGATAAGGGCACAAATAGAGTTGGTAGTATGAAAGGTTTTATGTCATCCTAATCAATATCAATAATTATAAGTCTAGAGAATAAAAAAAATGAAATAATTATATATTTTAGAAAGAAAAAAAATGAAACACGATATTAGACACTATTTTTTTAATGTAAAAATAAAGATATTAGACACTAATTTTCTATTGTTAAAAAAAGAGATGAAGGAAGAAAAGCCAACTTTAAGTGTGGGGAAATTGAAGAATTGGAGATGCATGGCCTTCTAACTAGCTTTCCAATTGAGCTATTATATTATTTATTTTTGCACCTTAGAAGAAGAGTTCTTTTGCTAAGATTGAGAGAAATTATTGCCTAGATTTCCATTTGAGCACCAAGAATGGACCAAACAACTTGAGGGTATTGTAACTTACAAATTGTTAAGAAATAAAAATCTAGATAAAGTGAATTGAATATATATTTTTCCCATTTCGGTTTCTAGAGTAAACACTAGGGTCTTGTGTGATGAATCCATATCTTTATTGTGTTATTTTTTGTCTATAATTTTTAAATGAAACTACTATATGTTATAATGGCCACCTAGAAATTCTAATCATGTGAGGTTTCATTTAATGGAAATGCTCTAAATTTTACTTCGTGTATTCATTCTCCTAGCCATTAAAGGATCCCAATAACCCTATATTAAGGGATTTTTCACTACCTACGGTCTAAGTAGGTCCCTAACCGAATGGGTTAGGTTCACTAACAGATTGAATGATTGATCCCTGTCTAAATTCCCCTAGAACTTTCATACATATTAAATTTAAATGAAAATGATTGAGAGAAGAACTCGATTAAATAATAATTTTTCTTGTCTTTTATATGAGTTTCAAACAATCATATTCTTGTTCAAGCTTTTTATCAAATGTCTTGGGCATAAGGAAAACAAATAAAATATTCCTCATTCTTCATTTACCATAATCAATAATACAAATTAACATGCAAAAAAAATCCTAAGTTAATGTTAAGGAAATTGAACTACACTAAACTCTGCACAAAAACAACTCTTTGTTTCAAGCCTTTGTTCTCACTGTCATGGTAAATGCTTCAAGAGTGACTACTTCAGGAGTAACTACTTAAGGAGTGACTTCTTTAGAGGAGTGACTGTCGTGGTTTCATATTGTGTGTTCAATTAAAAACAACCCTATTCATACTCAGATAATCTTCTTAGATCTGCAGAGCGTCCTTTTGAACTGTTATCTGAATCACTGTCAAACATAGGTCTAACATTTTCAATAAATAACCCAGTGAACAGAGTGTTCAACCTTCGGCGTCCTTCTTCTTCCACTGGACCTTTTGGCTTCCTTCTTCACTCGCTTGACCTTCGGCTTCCCCTTTCGTTCGCTCCACCTTTGGCTTCCTTTTTCGCTCGCTCAACCTTCAGCTTCCACTTTTGTTTGCTAGACCTTTGGCTTCATTTTTTGCTCGCTCGACCTTCGGCTTCCACTTTCTTCCGCTAGACCTTCAACTTCCTTCTTCGCTCACTTGACCTTCCGCTTCCTCTTTCATTCGCTTGACCTTTGGGTTTCTTTCTTCTACTACCTCATGTTCACAAGTCGTGAATTGTTGTTTTTGTTCTATGATTGATGCACACAATCGATAATATGTCTTAACTTATATTTATATGGGTTTCACCAATGACCGGAAAGACACATTTATTGGAAGGAGGCTGACTTGTATATTAAAACATATTGAAGAGTCTTTCATCCATAAAATTGATTATTCAAGGAAACCATATAAGAGAGGCTATACCCACAGGGAGGTCCCACATGCCATGTCACTACCTCAATCGCAATCGCAACTTTCGGAGGTATTTTACAAGTCATGCCCATAACATAGTTGCCCCTACTGGATGCGATATTATATTAAACTATTTTGATAAACCCGTTGGGTCCATCACTTTATCAAAATCATAATTTCATAAGACTCTCACAGTTGCAACTTTATGAAAATCCACATTAATAGAGGTCCCCATACGTCATGGCTTTAATCCCGCAATCGCAACATTCAATATCACCGATATTCACATATCACCCCGTAGTGGATGCGATATTTAATAAACCGTTTTTAATAAGTCCGTCGGGTCCACAACTCTATCACAATCAGTGGCTTGACATCCTTTGAAACTTGTGATTTCTATGGATGCAATATTTTATTAAGTCATGCTATAATGGTGCAGCGGGTCTGCAATGCTATCCCAGTCGACAATTCAGGGGTTTATTGCAATCGTAGTTTTAGTTTGACATTCCTTTAAGACTTGCAATGTGAAGGTTCTGATACGCGCGGATGCGATATTACAATAGGGTGGTTACCATAACCTGTTTTCGGGTCCGCAATACATATCGCAGTCAGGGGATTCAACGTGACACATAATAAAATGATAAAGCCATCGATAACCTGCCGATATAATTCCTCTGATGCATCGTTCCTCTTTTTTTCTTCCGATAGTACTTACCCTTGGGCATATGCGAAAACCTACTTCTGTTGCTCCGTAACCTGCTTCTTTGATGGCTTCCGATGAGCTCTTCCTCTCACTTTTTGGCTTCATGATGGCTTCTCCTCTTTACTCTTTCTCTTTCTATTTTGATGGCTTCTGATATCTTTCTTCCTCAGTTCCATTGTTTCTATTATGTCTGTATTCAATCCTTGGATCCTCAATGAGTAGTATTATGATCAATGGGCATCAATGGGCAACCACACATGTCACAAGACTTTTCCATCACAAACATTGCCATATTGACATCAATGACAACCTAGATTAACAGGGTGAATCAATATTGTGGGGTTTTACAACTTTCTTTCACTAGTAAGGAATGTTTAGGACATGAATAAGCACTTCAAAAACAATTCCTATCAACATCACACGGATCAATCGTTAGAAGCACAAATAGAACACATAGAAAAATATGTTTAATGAATTTTATTAATTTTTCTTGTAGTAATTTTTATTAAGTCAAGGATTATGGTGTGAAACTTGAATGGTGTGATTAACTTGATTTCAAAGAAAAGAATGCAAAATATGAAAATGCACTTTTTCTCCTTCAATGAAAATTAACTAAAATAAGCAGGAGAGGGAGGAGCGACAAGGGTTTCATTTAGCCCCAATGGAAAAAATGTATCTCAATTCGCTTGGGAACTTGGCCTAGCGATCAATAATTAAGCTAAGTATCTAGCTTTATGGAAAGGATTGGAAATAACTATTGAAAATAAAATTTTGAGGCTATTAGTTATGGGATACTCAATGCTAGTAATTCGACAATTGACCAAGGCCAAGAAGGCGATATGATCACATTCCTCTCCCTTGAATAAGAGGATCCTCACCTCCACCTCTTAGTTTGATCAACTGGACATCTTTTGGTATATAGGAATTTGAATTTGGTTCCTAATGTTTTTGCTAAAAAAGGTTCCACCTTGGGTCCAGGAAGAATGGAAAGGGATCACATATTTTGCAGCTTTCCAATCGCTTAGCTATGTTTGGCCTTTTAAAATGCAGTAAAACCAAATGGGGAGTGGATACTATTATTTCTCCCCACCCTTTAATCACGTTTGGATTCCTAGAAGTAATCATTCCATAATTAATTCAATCACTAGAGAAAAATTCTTTCAAATTGGGATGTGGTTGATCCCCTCCATAACTTCCTTGCTCTTGGCTCATTTCTAGAAGTGAAAGGGCCTCGGTATCCTGTGGCCTTTCCTTTTCTGGCCACAGATCCTCAAGGCTCCTCTTGGTGTCTTAATGTAAACTACAAGTGACATGTATTAGTAATCATCTTCTTCCATGGGCATCTTGTCTATTTATTTTTCTCTTGGTGGAATCCGCTGTGGATCACCTCGATCACAGAGTCCAATTTATTGTGCAGTAAAATGGATTTCATTTAGTTGTCCTGTGATATCTCTTCGACGCCGATTCTATGTCCTGATGAAGCCTTGGTGATGGATTTAGAATTTTTGTTATAGTTTGGCTTGTGGCAAGGCCCGACCCCTGTTTATATGTCAAATCTCTCAGCGCTTTTGTTTATTCAAATTCCCTCTTTCCATCTAGGTTCAAAAGTGGGAAGAATTCTTACTAGAGTGTTAAATTATTGGGTGTTGGGTCCTTGTTTTAAGATGGCAGATAATTCGACTTCCCTAGAGATAGTCAATGCCATCACTGTGCTTGATAGAATTTTGGAAGCGGCTCAAGCACTTTTGGTCTCTATTCAGAAATTAGAGGATATGGTAAACAGACAGAGGTGCTCCTTTCATCTCTTCTTGGAAGGAAAACTATTAAGACATCTCATGGATATGGAGCATTCACTTGAAGGCCTCCGAGAGGTGTTCATTCCCTTTGTGCTCGTTTCTATGTGCTATAGGGATAAATGCACGGGTGATTGTGGTGGAAAAATATTAAGACATCACGCAGATATGGAGCATTCACTTGAAGGCCCGCGAGAAGAGGTTCATTCCCTCTGTGCTCGCGTCTCTGCATTGGAGATCTCCAGGAATGTAATTGTGCAACCGGATTTGGGAGGAGTTGGCTCAAGTGGCATTGTGGAAAGGAAGATAACTTGTCGCTCGAGGGTATTTGATGCTGCTAGTCAAGATCGTTGTTGAGGTTCCAGTTGCTGGGTGGAGTCTCATGTGGTTCATTTCCCTGTTTCCCTATGATATTATGTAAATTTTGTTATATACTTGGGTGTTTTTGTAGAGTTTACAGTGGCTATGGTTTAAGTATTAGAAAGCTTTGCAGCCCTAGCGCTAGTAACATTTTGAGTGGTCTGATGATATCATAAATCTCATATCAAAAAACTTATGAAAGAGTTCTCGCCCCATTTCCAACTTTTATTAATATCAAAACCATTACTAGTTCCTTAATTTTTTTTACTAAAATAAAGTAAGATATTTCAAGTACAAAAATAAATGCAAGTCTTTACCACACTCTTTTATAAAATCTTCAAAAACTTTATATTTAAGATTTGATAACTAAAATATACATAATTTATAAAAAAAAATAAAAAATAAAAATAAATATTTTTCTATTGAAAATGTATATCAACCTAATGTTAATTTCATATATATTATAATAATATTCTTATTCAATAAAAATTTGTCCTTCTAAAATATAAATAAATAAATAACAACTAAAATCTTAAATTAAAATAACTTTCTTAAAAACTACAATCAAATTATTTTAAATATTAAAATTTTATGGACATTACCAATATCCACACTTTAAAATTATATTGACAAAAATTAACACAAATATATATATAAACTTAAAATAAACCTAGAGTTACCTAATGGAAACATAAAACCCATTTGTCCATTGAATCTCTATGAATGGTTCCTCACGTTGAATCTTAAAATCCATTTACCATGTTGTAATGAAATGTATACAAATGCTCTCCCATGTTGAATCAACGCAGTTCATCAATGATGGCCATAAACACTTCACAAACAAACGTCATCTCCTTGTGAACCCAATGCTAAGGTGTTCCTCCCCTTTGCAGCACACTAAGGTAAGATGACGTCATCTCTTTGTAAATAACCTCTAAAGCCTACTAAGGTAAGATGATATCATCTCCTTATGAATCCAAGGCAGGCTAGGGCGTTTATCCCTAAGCAAAGATGACTCAACTCCTTCTGAGTCCAAGGCTAGGGTGTTCCTCCCCTGTGTAGCAGAGTAAGTCAAGATGACGTCACCTTCTTCTGAAACCAAGGTTGGGGTGTTCTCAGTGGCTTACAAACAGACGTCACACGCCATCTCCATCTCCATTTGAAACAAAGTCACCTCACGAACCCAGAAGGGCCCTCATCAATTATGTCCTCCTTCACTGACAACTATCTACAAAAGACATCACAATCTTTGAGACATATTCTGTTAGGATGACAAGGGCAATCATCAACGCTGACATGCACCCCTGATCGCCTTCATGAGCAACTAACTACAAACACACATCACAATCTCTATGAGACATATTCTGTTAGGATGACGTCATCTCCTTCACATTCTCTATGAGACATATTCTGTTAGGATGACGTCATCTCCTTGTGAATCCCGGACAAGGGCAATCATCAACGCTCACATGCACACCTGAACCATGTAAGATGACCTAGAATGACGTCATCTCCTTTCAATCCACATGGCAAACGTGACACACTAATTGTTCCAGGACATATGACTTCTATAATAAGAATGACATACTAATTGTTCTAGGACACATGACATTCTATAACAAGAATGCCGACGTTCGACTTACAAAATATATAAAAACGATACTCTTGTTTGACCGCGTACATTATTTTAAAAAGAAAATTATCTTAAAATTCGAAACACGGACATACGTAAAAGAGTCTTCATTTCACAGTAGTCTATAACGCGACTTTTTGAAAGCTTTTCCGACGGATTTTTCAGGTCAAAATCCGGTAGCAATTCATTGGAATCCGAAGTTTGATAGCTAGTTTATGCACAATCAATGGCTCCCAGGGGTTTTCCAGGGCGCTGAATCCAAATATGCAGTTAAAAAACCATTTTAACTGCTAAAAATCAAGATTTAACCTCATTTCTTCCGCCGGATTCCGTCACCGGAATCTCCAAAAAGTCGCATTATAGACAACTCCCTTCATTTCTATACGGACATACATAATATCAAAATTAAAATAAAAAAATAGATAAATACCTTCCTTCTAGAAATTTCGAGCTAATATTATAGATAAGGGCACAAATAGAGTTGGTAGAGCTAATATTATAGATAAGGGCACAAATAGAGTTGGTAGTATGAAAGGTTCTATGTCATCCTAATCAATATCAATAATTATGTTAACATACTTTTCTCAATATAAGCTTAGAGAATAGAGAATAAAAATAAATGAAAAAAATATATATTAAAAAAAAATTGTGCATTTAAAAGATAAGATATTAGAAACTTTTTTGTAATGTATATAAAAAAATGAAAGAGGAAAAGCCAATATCCTAATCAATATGAATAATTATGTTAACATACTTTTCTCAATATAAGCTTAGAGAATAGAGAATAAAAATAAATGAAAAAAATATATATTAAAAAAAAATTGTGCATTTAAAAGATAAGATATTAGAAACTTTTTTGTAATGTATATAAAAAAATGAAAGAGGAAAAGCCAATACTAAGTGTTGGGAAATTGAAAAATTGGAGATGCATGGCCTTTTAACTAACTCTCCAATTGAGCTATTATCCTATTTATTTTTGCACCTCAAAAGAAGGGTTCTTTCGTTTAGATTGAGAGAAATTATTGCCTAGATTTCAATTTGAGCACCAAGAATGAACCAAACAACTTGAGGGTATTGTAACTTACATATTGTTAAGAAATAAAAATCTAGATAAAGTGAATTGAATATATATTTTTCCCATTTTAGTTTCTAGAGTAAACACTAATGTCTTGTGTGATGAATCCATCTATTTATTGTATTATTTTTGGTCTATAAGTTTTAAATAAAACTACTATGTATTATAATGGCCATCTAGAAATTATAATCATGTGAGGTTTCATTTAATGGAATTACTCTAAATTTTACTTCATGTATTCATTCTCCTGGCCATTAAAGAATCCCAACAACCCTATGTTAAGGGATTTTTCACTACCTATGGTCTAAGTAGGTCCCTAAGTGAATGGGTTGGGTTCACAAATAGATTGAATGATCGATCCCTATCTAAATTCCTTTAGAGCTTTCATACATATTAAATGACAATGATAATGATTGAGAGAAGAACTCGATTAAATGATAAATTTTCTTGTCTTTTATGTGAGTTTCAAACAATCATATTCTTGTTCCAGTTTTTTATCAAATGTCTTGGGCATAAGGAAAACAAACAAAATCTTCCTTATTCTTCATACCACAATCAATAATACAAATTAACATGCAAAAAAAAATCCTAAGTTAATGTTAAGGAAATTGAATCTCCAATTGAAACCTCTTTGAAATGTGATCAACAACCAATGGTATACAAAGATTATGGGGGTAGAATGAAGATAGATCTATATATTTAATGATAAAGAAGTAATTACGAGTTTGACACCTAATTATTGCTTTCATACTTCCTTCGCCCAATATTGAGTCCTTTCTTTAGCTACAACTATTTATCTGTTTATCAATATGATTCTGAAACTTACTGCATTAATGTAACCAATTGAACTTCACTCAATCTTTAATTATTACCACGAGAACTAATGCGAGCTCTTTTTTAGGAAAGGTATACTTATGGGCAAAGATATTTTGCTAAATATTTCTCCTTCATAGTGATTCTTTACTTGACTCCCTTGCCTCCTTTCCCTATATCTTGTACTTATAAGATGTGGAGGTGATAAGATCAATGATGCATGGAATACGTGTCTTGCATGTGTGGGAGATGCATGATATTAACTCCCAACGTTGGTTTTATTTGTGTTTTTACTATTTTTAAGCACATTGAGATGGCCACAAGTTTTTCATTAGTATTTAATAACCGTCCACATTTATCACTAGGAAAAACTGTGGTCTATGTGTAATTTTGAAGGAAAAATACATACTGAAGTGTTGCATTTTGGCACAAAGATGTATATTAGCTCAAGTCAACTTTGTTTTCTCCAAGTTGGTGCCAAATTTAAGTATAACAACTAACCCCTAATGTATGAGATTGTAGGTGTTAGAAATCTGGACAATACTGAGGGGGGGGTGAATCAATATTGTGGGAGTTTTTACAACTTTCTTTCACTAGTAAAGAATGTTTAGGACACCAATAAGCACTTTAAAAATAATTCATATCAACATCACAAGAATCAATCATTAGAAGCAAAAATAGAACACATAAATTCTTTAAGCTTCTCTTTAATTATTTCCACAAAGGAAAGCTTCTACTTGCTATTACAAAGTTCTCTGGCTGCAACTAGAAGGAAGATACCACTCCCTAATTATCATCTACTACTAAAAGGAGCTACAACCACTGATTTATTAGTTGTTACTGAAAGGAGCTCCAACTCATAATTTTTTACCAACCACTACTAGAAGGAGCTACAACCCCTAATCTGCAAGTTGTCACTTGCTTGACCTCTTTGATTCATCTTTCATACAATTTTCAAATTCAAATCACGAAGGCCACTTCCTTTCATAAAGCAAATAAATTATCACCTCAATTATTTACCCCAAACACCATAAAATCACCTTCAACGATCTCTTATCACTGACCAATCCACCATACACACCAACAACATCACTTCATGAACAATTTTTTTTCAACTCATATCATGCAAATTCGATTATGCTTAAAACGAATTAGGAATGATATTTTAGTTTTTTGAACTTTAGTAAACTCGCACTTAAATTTCACTTAACAAAGGTTTTGATCTCATTAACTTCTTACATTTTTGTTTCTGGAATGTTCTCTTGACGTGTACAATAAGCCTTCAATCTATGCTTAGTTGTATCTTTGAGTAAAGATGACTTAAAATGCTCAATTTTTCAATTTTGGAAAAAATCATAATTTATCTGTTAATTTTTAAATTTGGATTACTCCAAATTTAGCCATACTGCTAAATTTTCCTCTAACTGTAGAAATATGGTGATAGAATTGCAACTTATCAAGAAATTTACTGTAAATCAAGAGACACAATTCTACCCTATTGGTTTGTGAAAATTAATTCACAATTTAGAACAACATTCACAAACATGCATCAATCACATACACAAGTACATACATATATCTAGGGGAAGCCAACTTGCATTAATCATATGAATAGGGAATGTATTACAATTGCTTTCTCTCTCTGAGTTCAACCTTTCTCTCTGCTCACTGAGAAGCTTTGACCCAAACTTAGTCAATTTACGCCTCTGCTTGAGCTCCTATTTCCTTGCGCAAATCGTGAGGAATTAGGCCCCTTTTTTTAGGAATATTCCTCCAATTGAATTTACAATTCCCAAGGTTGGGTCTCTAATTTCATGCAACACGTGTACACTTAAGACTAGTCTATAACTGATGTTACACTTCCTCGGAATCTCCAACATGGCCAAGGAACTCGAGTTCTTTGGATGCACTAACTATTTTTGGTTTATTGATCAAGTAATTGGATGATCACTAAGTTAGACTATTGTTCCACTGTACAACTGACCTCCAACTAGTTCTATAATCAATTAGAACTTGTTTAACTGAATACAATTGGAAATAACCAAACTAGATTGCTACACATTAGAAATCCCACATGCATAACTGAACTCCATTCCCTATAACTCGAATTTAATGAAATAATCAAGTGACAAGAGCCATTTCACCTCAGTTAAATACCTCCAAGTTGTTTGCTAATGTGGAAGTTTGAATTTTCTCAATTTGACTAAGGCAAGTCAAATTGAGACTTTCTTGCAACGCTTCTCAACACTCCCTCTTAGCAAGAAATGGATTTTAAACCATCCCTATCCTGTGCCTATGGAATTCGAACTTCCCTCTTGAAAAATCCTTTGCCAAGATGTTAACATCTTGTTCCTTTGTCAGAATGTATTGTAGAAACATTATCTTCCTCTAGACACAATCTCGTAAATGATAATACCATATATCTATATGCTTGGATCGATTATGAAATACTCGATTCTTAAAGAGCTTAATGCAACTCTGATTATCACAATAGATCAAAGTTGGATCCATCTGATCCATGTGGATATTGGTGGCCACACACCTATTCCACTTGGACCCCCAACACTGTCACTTTCAGTTTTTCTGTTTCCTTAATTGTAGCACAATTTACTATTTTTGGTAGTTTTTTGGGTCCTGAACTTCCGGAGCCATGTTGAGGCGCTAAGTGATGTTTTTTTAGGGAAAACTTAGAGACAGAAAATGTTCGAAAATGGTTATCTAGCTTGTTTTCGGCCTTCTCTTCAAGATATTCGAAACAAGGTATTATGATATACAAACAGAGATCATATGCCAAAGTTACGACCCCGAGAAGTTGATATACCAATTTACCCAAATGGGGCCCACAGTTTTGGCGCTTCATCTCCTAGGGTTAGGGTTTTTGATGTTTAGGGTTTTCCATTGTTTCTCAATAATAAATAGGCCTTTGAGCCTCATTGTAACACATTTCAGAGGCATGTAGCTGCCACATCTCTTCTTAGAGATAAGATACCATCCCCTGAGCTATCTTATTTCCATTATGTTTGTTAGCATAGTTCAATATTTTTCTATTTATGAAATGAAGTGTTTTTCTACTACATCTCTGTATTTATGATTATATTTGTAAGTTGTTGCATTCATGTTTAAGTTTCGATCAGTGGTATCAGAGGGGTCTACTCTTTCTCTATTTTTCATTGCATGTCCCCAACGAGTTTAGGGTATAAGGAGTTAGGGCTCGATCTGGTTGAACCGTTGCAAGATTAGCCTCACAAAAACCAACAACCTCCCATGGAAGAAGAAAATAAAGATGAGGGGGTAGGATATCCTTTCAAAATGTTGTTTGAGGAAGCCCTCAAGCGACAGAGGGATGAGATGATGGATAACTTTGCCCAGATCCTTCGATGGCTACCCATAGGAAATGAATCTTCATTCGGCAACCACTTTGGAGGCACCACTCCTTTTAAGGTATAGGTTAACTTTTATATTCCCATATTTGAAGGTTTGATAGATGTAGACGCCGTAGATAAATGTTTAAATATGTTGGAAGGATAGTTTTCAATTCATGACTTTTCTAATTGGGAAAATATTACTTTTGCACTTCTCAAAGCTGCCCCACATGTCAAGGACTGGTGGGAAACCTACTGTGAACAAAAGGATGAGAGTGAACCCTCATTGTTTTCATCCACACCCACTTAGGATTCTTTTCGAGACGCCATCAAGGAAAAATATTACCCTGTCGGGAGCTATGAAGATAAATACATAAAGTGGACCATGCTAGGGAAGGGACCAAGATGTGTCAGAGTTCACAAATATTTTCCATACCCTTTTCACGAAGCTAGGTATCAAGGATACTAAGCGACATTTGGTGCTCAAGTACTACGGCTTTCTACACAATTACATCCAGGACGAGATGGAGTTCGTGGACTTTTCCTTGCTCGACACAGTGTACTATTACGTTTTCAAGATTGAGAAGAAGTTTAAACAGAAGAAGTGAGATAGGGCCCACAGTTTTGGGGCTTGATCTCCTAGGGTTAGGTTTTTGGATGTTTAAGGCTTTCCATTGTTTCTCAGTAATAAATAGGCCTTTGAGCTTCATTGTAACACAATTCAGAGGCAAGTAGCCGCCACATATCTTCTCAAAGATAAGCTACCATCACCCTTGCTATCTTATTTCCATTCTGTTTGTAAGCATAGTTCAATAATTTTCTATTAATGAAATGATGTGTTTTTCTACTACATCTCTATATTTATGATTACATTTGTAAGTTTTTGTGTTCCTGTTTAAGTTCGGATCACCATCTCCTGTCCAAACAGTCCCACGAGTATATTTCTCATTCATATCACCTCACATGTGCTTAACTTGCACCACATACCTCTGCTTCCTTTTGTACCAGGAAATTGCTATAGACCCAACACTGAAAATTCCACTTGATATAATCTTTCAGTTAGTTGGACTCCTTTCCCAATCAACATATCTGAAGCTACACATCTTTACTCCCTATGTCTGTATGTACCATAATCCACACTAGGTTATGCCTCTGAGGTATCGTAAAAAATTCTTTGTTTCCTTCCAATACAATTTGGTCAGCCTAACCATAGCATGGCTCAACTTGTTGATAGAGTAGCACATATATGGCTGTGTGTTCAGAAGATACATAAGTGAACCCACTAGCTTCTAGTAAATGGTAGCATCAACCTCTCCACCTAAAGTGGCATTCTCCTTCCTCTATTTGGTCGCTAGAGGTGTCTCCATGGGCTTACAACTCTCCATGCGAAATCTCTGCACTATCTCTTGGCGTACTTTCCTTGAGACACAAAAAATTCCCCATCACCTTGCCATACTTCCATCCCGAGGAAGTAGTGCAGGAGACCCATGTATTTCATCTCAAATTCCCTTAAAAGGTCCTCCTTGCAAGCACTAATCAGTTTCTCATCACCTATCAATGTTAAATCATCAACATATAAAACAATGATAAAAAATTGAACTTCTACCAAGATATGATAGAGGATCACATCTGCTTCACTTTTGGTGAAGCCTAATCCAGTGAGATAATTTTTTATCTAAGTGTACTAATCTCGGTGATCCAGGATGGATCATGTTGAGCCTAGTCGAATTTTACTATGTAATGGTTGAATACCAAGATGGTCGTAGATAGCAACAATTCTTAACATGCTCAGAATTGTGTAGTCTTAGATTCTCACAAAGTTAGTGCCAAGTTGAATAGCTCGTCATGCTGATTTTGGTGTTAAACCCTGTTTCGAAAATGGCCTTCGTATGAGGAAGAAAAGGTGTTTTGAAGTTTTCCTCCTAACAGGTAAAAAGTGAAAGTCAACGTATGTGGTGGTCAAGGCTCATGGTTCCGCTGGTCAAAGCTCATGGTTCCAATGGACACTTGGCACACTCAGATTCCACCAAGCGGCTCCTTCTAGTTTGTCAAAATTTTCGAATTTATGATTGGATGGTTGCTTTTTATTATGACCAATAATGGAGCACCACGTGGACCAATGATTGGTTGCCACGTGGCCTCCTCATGACATGCTAAATTTTTGTTATGAGTACAGGGCCTCCAAGAGATTCGATCTCATGACCTAGCACCAAGCAACAACAACCTTAACCACTACACCACTGCTGGTCCTTGTTTAAGCTTGGGCGCAAAATTATATTTAAGGTTTGTTAAAGTCACATGAGGGGGTAGGGTGGTGGAGCTCGCCACATTTGTTAGCCCCGCTAACCCAAAAGCCATGGTTTAAGAAACGAAGATATGGAACCCGATGGCATGGGATATGGTGAGTTCCAACCTTCCATCTAGCGGATGTTTATATGTGACCACGGTCAGCATCACTTCCGGATGTTTATATGTGACCACAAGCAGCATCACTGCCGATGTTAAAAGTTAAATCAGATGCCACGCACATACCATCGAACTTCAGTTGGCAAATTTGGAACAGGTCACATACCATGCGAAGATGTGTGATATCACCGCCAGTTCAACGTTCAATGTGCCACAGGTCAACACAATATGTTACAGAGTAGGTCATCGTACGAAAATGCCGGAGTTATTGCTCACCTATGGTGCAAAGTTTGGTTGGCAACAGAGGTGGCATTAGCATGGCGCGGAGTTGGATCATTGGAACCATATGCCACAGAACCGCTAGACAGGGTTACAAACTATGGTTATATGCCACACCGCCAGGAAGGAGTTAATATATTTTTTATATACCAAAGCACCATGTGGAGATTCATATATTCGCCATGCTATAGCATTAAAGTTATATGCTATATATTGTAATAATTTTATATGGTTTTAAACCATAGGAAATGCACCAAACCTTTAACCATATGCCAAATATAACCATGGTTTGTGATAGGTTAGGTAGCCACTGAATGATATATGGAATGTATTAAAACCAATGTCGCTGGTCCAAATGTCATATATTAAATTTTTGTTATAATGCTTGATATCAAATAATTGTAATTGCGCCAAAGTTTCGGTCCATAGGCCAATGCGACATGATGAAACTATAGGATATATTTTTTGGCGCAAGGTTGTAACAAAATATAACCATATGATATGGTGGTACACTATTTTTGAATTAGGATGCATTCGAATTAATTCGAATTGCAAATATAGATAATATTTGCTATGTTACAACAAAACTCTAAAATTAGAGTTCCAAAAACCTTATAAAATGTTGTCAACGCACCAAAGGAAGAGGAAGCCATTCGAAGTCAGAGGAAAGTGAATCCCAAAGTGGTGTTGCAGTCTATCTTTCTGAGCTAGAAGGTGTTGATCCATTGCACCATTGGAATGAGAAGGGAGTTGTGTAACTCAAAGTTGTTGATGTGAGCCATGTTATACGCTCATTTGGTAATTGGTGTTCTGAAGTCATCTAGAGTCCAAATTGGGCACTTAAAGAACATAAACAATGGTTTTGGTGCACTCCGGCCTCATCGGTAGAGCTTGTTCGATAGTTGGAGCAACTAATTCTTCAGAAGTCAGTAACTAAACTGTTGTCTCTCCAAGTCCAGTTGAGACAGGTAATTGAATGATGTATTTTGATGCATGATTGCTCAATTTCAGTTGAAGTTTAGAGTCCTTGCGGGAGACTCTTTATTTTGTTGTAGATGACACGTTGATTGCAGACTGTCAAGTGATATTATGAGAGTTCTCTGTAGGAGGACATTTCATGTACCTCATTTTAAAATACTGAAGTATGAGTGGCCTAGCCTTTTGAGCAGGGTCTGGAGACGTAGCCTAGGAGGGGTGAACTTTGTCACCAATATTCGTGTCGTTCTTCCTGATGGTTGCGTAGTTATTTGTGTTATGTTCTTTATGGTTAATTTGAACATGTGAATTAATTTGTGCTTGAAGGAACACCAAATTAACATCATGTTTTAAAGACCCATTTTCAATATTGTCAAATGTCAGAGAACGATCTTCTTTCACAATTTTCAAATCACTCAAGGTGCCTATTTGAGACCATAGAATGATTGTTTGAGTCTGCACACATGAGACTCCCAATCAAATGTCTCAAAACCTTATGGTTGCTCGATGTACACTTCCTCCTCAATAACACTATTGATAAATTTTGTTTTTATATCCATTTGTTGGATATTCCACCTCATCTACGCAACCCATGCAAGAATTGATCTAATGGATAAATACCTTGCTACAGGAGAAAAGGTTTCCTCATAGTCTATTCCATCAACTTGAGAGAATCCTTTGGCCACAAATATGGCCTTATTCTTTTCTATGCTTCTATCTATTTCATGCTTAACCTTGAAGATCTATCTCAAACTCACAACTAATTTTTTTGTTAGTCTTGGGACCACTTCCCAAACACTGTTCTTCATGATGGATTAATATTCTTCCATCATTGCATCAAACCAAAATAGCTGCTCAACTTCTTTCTCAAAATAGGATGGCTTAGTCTCTACAAGCTCAGTTATTAGAGCCATGTAGTCAGTGTACCTCTCAAGTGAGCTCCTTTTCCTGCGAAAATTTGAAGGAGCTCCCACATTCTCACAAATATCCCACACCAATACATAAACTTCCCTAATTCTTTTTCTACCTTCACTGGATGGTTTTACTTGAGTGGATTTCTCCACTCTACCTCCTCTTTGACCCTCCATTTGTGTGTGGCTTCTCCACAACTTCCTGAGGTTCCTCCTTTTGAGCTAGAAGCTTCTCTTCTAGTTGGATCTAAAGCTTCCTCTCAAGAGAGCATCTCATTTATTTTTCCTCACCAAAATTTACATCCCTTTGCACAACTTTCATTATTAGGGAAGGTAAGTACACTTGGTAATTGTGTGGATTTTCAATGTAACCCAGAAAAACTCCCAACTCTATTGTTAGCTCAAGTTTCATCCTCGAATATTTGGGGACATGGTAGTAAATAGGGGCTCCAAAAATTATGAAGTGATACACATCTGACTTTCTCCCTTAGAAATCCTTGTCCAGTGTAATCATACCATGAATTCGATGAGGAATCTGGTTATGGAAGTAGACTATTATGTTACATGCGTCTAGACTTATGTTGTGAGTCGTGGGGTGTTTTGATCTCTCTTCAAATTCCTTATTTTGCACACAAATCCTTGAATTCATTCAAAACATAGTCACCTCCATTGTCGCTCCTGAGAGCCTTCACCTTCTTGACGGTCTCTTTCTCAACTAGTGCCTTGAATTCTACAAATTTTGAGCGTGTTTCATCCTTCTTCTATATGAAGAAAATCCAACACTTTCTTGAGAAACCATAAATAAAAATAGCATAGCACTTGTTTTTGGTAGTGGAGGTTTTCGAGAAGGATCCACAAACATTAGAGTGAACTCTCTCGAATACTACATGTGCTTTGTTGTCTCGATCATGGAATGTAGATTTCACATACATTCCTAAGGTACAACTCTTGTAGATATCCTGCGGCTTAAGTGATCCTTTATGGATCCCAATGGTTATTTGTTGCATAATTTTTAAGGCACCATGATGAAAATGGCCTAATCTCCTGTTCTCGATCTCACTGACACCGTGACTCTTCATTTTATCTTCCTTACTGCTTAATGAAGCATAATCTTCCACATCAAGTTTATATAGGTTCTTCACACGAACCTCGATCTTCTTCACTTGTCCATTAGTTTTTGCCTTAGAAAGGATTTACCTTTGTTGAAGATCACATCATAGCCACGGTATTCCAAAACTGCTACAGAGATGAGGTTCTTCTTTAGGCCTGAAACAAACATGATATCTTTGAGGCGAAGAGAAGATCACGACTCCCTTTGAAATGTTCCTGTGCCAATCCTAGTAACATTGTACCTTTCGTCGTCCCCAAGATTAATACGCATTTGGAGATCTTTCTCCTCCAAGTCACTGAAAAAAATCTCTACACCTTGTCATGTGGAATGAAGCACCAAAATCCAAGTACCACACACTCCCCATCACAGTATTGGTCATGCATGTGGTAAGGGTGAAGTCTAGCTCAAAATATGAAGCCAAAGCTTCACCTTTTTCTCCTCCCGAGTTCTTCTTTCTAGACTTTTTGTGTTGAGACTTTGTTGCATAGTGCCCGAATTCATGACAATTGAAGCATTTTATTTTGGAAAAGTCTTTCTTCTTACCCCCTTAGCTAGATTCAAGTTTCATTTGATATTTCTTCCTTTTTCCCTTATTTCCCTTTTGAACCAATGCACATTTTTATTCATCCTCTCCCTTGGATGAACTTCCATCTCTGGTATTTCTCCTTATCTCTTCTTGTACCAAATTGGACCATAAGCATTCCCAATTCAATAATTTCTCCCTCCCATTCATTGAGTCTTGGTAGCTATGCTAGGTTTTGGGAAGGCCTAGAAGAGCTAGGCTGACCAAATCATCTTCTGCAACATTCACACCAACCCCTCCAAACTCATCCTAAACTTGTGTAAACCTGGTGAGATACTGCGAAAAAGTACCATTCTTCTGCATCTTGATGTTTCAACATTTTTCTTCGAGGGTCAATTTTGTATGGTCATTATTATTCTCAAATAGCTTTGTCAATTTCTTCCACATTGTGTGATGCAGGTAAATTCTAAGTGCGGACACAAACAATTCCTCTAGCCCGAGAGAGCAGGTCTAGTCATAAACAAATAATCTATGGAAAATCTCCTTAAGCTAGAATCAATTAAGAGGGCCTACCTCTTAGAATTATATTCCACTTGGTGACGATCCTACTTTCTCACTCTAGCTATCTTTCATTTCCTTCCTTCGAACACCTGAAACAAGAAAACAACAACAATCAACAAATGTAATAGCATACAATATTGTATTCAACCTACTTAACAGGTCAAGGAACATTAAGCCATAAATATGTAAAACAAAAATTCATGTAGGAAATCAATCAATAGTTGTATTCATATAAATCAGGAAGAGATTATAATCAATGCCTTGGCGTCGCTAGTCTTCTCCGACGTATCTAGGTTCCCACACTTCTACTAGCATTTCATGGATAGCCCCAACAATGGAAGTTTTAAGGCCCTTTTCCCGCTAGTCTCAAACCACACCAAAAAACACTATTCTCCCTCAAACATACTCTAGAAAGCTACAAGCTATAGGTGTCTTTCTGATCATTCAAATTATAAAAGCTCCAACTAGCTTTTGCTTGGGAAAAAGAGAGGGTTATGTAGCTTGGATGGATGGGAGATGGTTTCTCTCTTCATGGGATAAGGTCTTATCTCTTGAGTTTGTTCCATCCTAATAGGGGAAAGGATCTCAAACTAACTTCGTCGGCTCCATCCAACCCAACCATATACTAGAATTCCATTACAAAGCTTCTAGAACTGGAAGCTTCGACTCCATATTTAAAAAACTTGCCAAAAGAGGATTGACGTGTCTGTAAAAAGGGCTCAGTTGACCTGATCGACACTAGGTATGGTTTTAATATCTATAAATCGGCATGATAAGGATAGAGGTCATTAGCGTCGATCTTGTAAATTGGAATAGAAGGAAGCTTTTTGGGAAATGATGCAAAAGGGAATTGTTATGCTCATGAAGAGGGGCATACTAGGAGTTTCTTCATGATGGGAAAGAATGACAAGGTCAATGTAGAGGTCCAGCAAGACCATGGACGGGGAGTACAAGGATAGTGACAAAATGTGGCGTAACAGATGCCCCCTAAAGCATGAAGGTTGAACTAGAGTGAGGGGTGAAATGCTTTACAAGTGTGTGCAGGGAACTAGAGTCCATTGCTGGAAAAACTGGGAGCAAGCATAGATACATATACATCACTAAAAACTCTAACAAATGATACATGAATCGTGGTATGGATGCAGGCTCCACGGGAAATTTTAGGGGCTAATATTCGCAGATGTGCTAATTTTCCATGATTTTTCCAAAAAAAAGATTCGCCAATTTCCATTTTTTTTAAATGATTTGCCCAAATTTTACAATATAAAATTATTTTACATTACAAATTGCCAAAATTATATAGAGAGTATATATATAATCATTATAAATTTGAATAATTTTACAAATGCATCAATAAACATTTTATAGTTTGCATATTAGGGATTAGTGATATTCACCAATGTTTTTAAGCTTCAAAATAATTTTCCATCCTTAAAATTTTCCTTAAACACAACCATCCAGAGAATGATCATATGAATGGTTTCAAGGCATGGGATCAACCATCCGATAGAGCAAATCATAACGAAACCAAGGTATGGTCGCAACCATCCAATATTGAGAAGAATCATATATAACAACTCATGGTATGGTTGCAACCATCCAATAATGTGAAGGATCATATATAACAACTCATGGTATGGTCACAACCATCCAATAATGAGAAGGATCATATATAACAACTCATGGTATGGTTGCAACCATCCATCTGAAAGAGACATGTACATCAATATGATCATGTCACATTGCCTTGCAACCTAGACTCGTGTAATCTGAGCCCAGGCTCTTGCACTCCAAACAACCTGATCAAAGTACAAATCCTAACATGTGAATGATTGTGTTGAAGTCAAAGGTCCTAGAAAATCACTTGATTACCGGTCAATGATGTGAACATTAATAAGAACGAGAGAAACCATAAATAATGACAATGACTCTCAAGGTACTAGCAGCATAGTTCATGGAATGTGAATAAAGGAACTGAAGTCGAACACACGTGAAATCACCCGATCAAAATCCAATGATGTGAACTTGTCATCGAGTGTGAAGAACTTGCCATTAGGGCATGCAATCTCTAAAGTACTAGAAGGAAGTCTCTTGACTAGCTTCTTGAATAATGAGCTGAAGTCGATAGGAAGCAATCGTGTCAAAGGATGGCCATGATGTATCCCACATCATTGACACAAGACAAAGGGATGCAAATGATTTCGAATGATACAAAGAATCGGGAGTAAGTGTAACTGTAGAGGGACTAACTCTTGAACATATCGGCGACACAATTCTGGAGTTTGGCGGCTTTGGATCCATAGGATTAGTGGCCATGATGACATGGCAAAGATCAAATGGAAGGCAAAGTGAATGACCCAACCCAGGAAAGTCAATGATGGAGTGAGGATATCCCAACCCGACATGAAAAAAAGAGTGTCATGTTCAAGAGTGAGTTGCCGACACAACTGATAGAATTTCCCATTTTCCCCCACCATTTCTGGCAGGTACCCCAATTATTTTTTATCACAAGCTTGAAGGGGATAGCATGTGCTTGCATGGTAAGTTCATCCTTCGGACAAATCCGACCTAGTAAGTTTAATGAGCCCTAGGAAGGAGAACCTCCCATTCATCATGGTGATGAATCGGATGTCATTTAATGTTTTAACGAGTCCGACAAAGGTGTAACTTGGTCTCTTTTTCATGTTTAGAGAGTTTGAAAAAGACACGAACAATAAAACTCCACATGATCCCTTTTTGTACATTTGTGTCTCTTGAGCTCGAAAAGGTAGAAAATGATACTTGAGAGAACGCTTGACCATTTCAGTCAAGGAATACCTTTCTCGTAAATAGTTTATCCCAACCCAAAAAATGGGTAAACGTATACTGGGTAAATGACATTTCGCAACCTTTAACGAGTTAAAAACGACAAGATCTTGGCAATCTTTTCGTTTTTAAAGAGTCAGAAAAGAGCTAAAAGTGGACTCCCCATTTTTATTCTCTTTAACGAGTCAAAAAGGGAAAAATACTCGGTGATATTTTCATTTTAGTTTTATGAGCCAAGAAAAGAGCTTACACGTGACTCTAACACCATCATTAGTCATCTGTCACCTGTTGCTGCACAAAAGGTAAATGCATTATCCAGTTTTGAGGCAAAATAGGTCAAAAATACTTTAAAAACCCTAATATTTCATAAAAAAATGAATAAAAAGGAGGAAAAAGTAATTAATTTTACCACTTACCATTTTACCTTTGTGTGAACAGCATTTTACCCACTTGTGCCCTAATGTTTTTGGAGCATATTGGGGAGATTCGGGAGACCATTCGCTTAGTCGTCAGTTGCAGGTAAGAGGCAAGACATTAAGCTCCATATTCATACTTATTTCCCCTGTTTTTAACCATTTTTTGGATTTAATGAGGAGGTTTTGTCAAAAAAAATCGCCCTCAGTCGACGCGATTTCTGAGCACGGATCCATGCCGATCAGGGGTTAAGAAAACTATCAAGTGCATTGTCGGCGCTACTATTTTTAAAACAATCGCGTTGGTGCCATGATTTTTTTTTTGTAATTTCTTGCCTGATTCATCCAACGAAATCCAAATTGTTTTGGCTAAGGACATTTATTAACTTGATTAAATGGTTTTTGTAGGAAAACATTGATGAAAATTGGGCGGTTGGAAGGAATGCAAGCATGAGGACATTGACACACAAGAAATGGCTGACCTAAATTGCTTGGATGCTTTGAGGAACTATGGGCTCCTCAAGTTCTTCCTCACACCAGGGATGCGGTCTCAACCCGAATTGCTACGATATCTGATCAGTCTATGGGATGTGAATCAGGAAGTTTTCATGATCCACAACCAAGAACTAGAGTTGGAAACTTCAGACATTTATTTCATCACAGGACTGTCCTGAAGAGGGGAACTACTCAACTTGTATGGATCTAGGCTGATTGGAGAAAGCGTGACCATGCTACTTGCCGAACATTGCCTGGAAGCACTCAAATAAAAAATTAGCAAGATCAAGATTATTACTGTTCAGGACCTTGTGATGAGAGTGCTACTATTAACCATAAACAGGGTGGCGGGGTCTCAAGCACCGCATGAAACTAACAAACCCAAGTTTCAGTATGCTATCAATTGTACGACATCGACAATATTCAACTGGGTGGAAGCCATGAAGATAAATATGAAATGCCAACTATCAAAAGCTAAGGTGGGAAAGCCAAAGTAGTTCTGCTTTGGCTTCGTGCTAGTGACCTTCTTTTTAGAGCAGCTGTCGTTATTTCACTACTAGCTGGCTGAGGTGGAATTGTCATTGCTACGAGACCCATGGATGGTCCATTGGAGTGAATTGATGCCTAGGATTACTGGGGTCCAACACATGTCATATAAGGCCACCTTCTTTTCATGGTTACAACGATAGCTTATTATAGTGGAGGATTGGACTTATAGGGGTACTAACTTTCACGGTGACCTAGATGTGCTACTCCTGGAGGGGGAGGATTATGATGATGGAGGTAAAAACAAACAATTTTATTTTTTGATTTCTTTTGTTGTTTTGGAGATATGTGTATCCATGACATTTTGATTTTATGAATGCAGATGTTGGACCAGAATGCCCTACTAGGATGTCCCTAATTTCCAGGCACTTTGCTTGGTAGTTTGAGGTCGCTCCTTATCAGGAATGAAGCAACAACGAGGAGGTGATTGCACGAAACCTCGAGGGCTTGACCCACATTATCCGAGAGTATGCCCAGATGGGTGATGTCCTAGGCCAGTATCAGAGGCATACAGTGGGGGTATCAGATCGAATCGCTGACTGCTGACTCGTGTAGTCTGAGTAGTTACATGCTATCATGAGCATCATGTTGTTTAGTGAATAGGTCTAGCATTCCACATTTTAAGGCATGGGAGCCACGAATATATAAGGCCTATGAGCCATGAATGTATTTTGAACACACATATTATTTTTTGGGGTTTTGATGTATGGCACTTACCAAACATTATCCAAATATATATATATATGTGTGTGTGTGCACGCTATATATCCTTGCTTAATATGGTACAAATGATTTGTTTTTGTATATCACATGTTTTGTAAATGTCTATCCAGCACATAATTAGCTAATGCATTTGTCAATGTATTCATATGTCTAGGAATATGATGATATGTAATGTAATCAAAATTTCTCTCCAGTAGACAAATACATAGATACTTTCTCAATATCTAAGGGTTTCTGCTGGAATATTTCCCATTGAGTTGAAGAACGACCAGCGCTGAATCAAGGTTGACAACTAATTCCCGGATGCCAAGAGCGATAGCTTCTAATAACAATTCGATAACTGCGCTATACTCAACGATGTTATTAGTTGTTTGACCTAGACAAATACCTTGAATATTAATCAACTCACCGTGGGGGTCATAAATGGCCCATGTCGTGGATGATAGATTCTGGGTACTACAGCAAGAACCATCAACGAAACCGATATGAGGAGACACCGACATCTGCAAAGCAAGTAGAAACGTAATTGTTACATAGTAATTTTTCACCGTCCCTGTTAACCCTTCTACCGCACATTGGAGGACTTATTCCGGGACCTGTGAGAAGTGACATAACCTGAAAACACCTGCATTATATCCCCTTGAGTATGTACTTCATATGCCCTAAAGACACCTTCTGCAAAATACCCATAAAAGTAGCCCTTTTTCCATTGGCGTTGTTCCACAATGTATCACTCGTGCCAATGGGGGAAATCCACCAAAGAGGGGGCGCCAGCTGGCGCTCTGTCTCGGAGTCGCACTCACGCCAGCCCAGTTGGTTAAAGTTTTTAACAAACCAACTTGCGAAGGTTCTTCCTAACCTATTCATGAACTGATTCCAGTTTGAGTTAATTCACTTGGGCTTCGAATCTCCATAGAAGGGAAGTAGTTCTCCACCTCTCATGGAAGCTTCCTAATGATAAGGCCAATCCCATGAATCTTGTGGATGATCCTAACTCCTTCTCCTTTCTCTATATAAGCTTGTCCTTTTGCCTTTGACAAGCTAGTTAGTAATGCTACTCTTCAAGCTCCAAATTCTAAGTCCCAAAGTCTGAGAATTGCTAAGCTCATGCTACAAGAGGCCTTCTTCACCCCCATAAGGCTAAATCTTAAATGAGGAGATTCTTGTCCAAGTAACCAAGGAGAGAGAGGCTTGTTCCCCATTCCCAACAAGCTTTACAAGGCATGTGCTGCTAATCACCCAGCCAAAGGAGGATTTGACGTCATAACTATGGTTGTATTCTTCTTTGTTTATCCATAAAAATAAACGACTATCATTATGGTTCCACTCTTATTGTCTTTATAATGATGTTTGAGTTATATCCTTTCTGACTGATATATAGTTGCATCTCTTGGATTTTATGCTTGTATTTGTGTCGTTATTTGCATGTGCAGGTGTCCGTTCACGAGGATCATGGGGATTGTGACCAGCTGGAGCGAAAGAATGGGAGCGACGACTCTTCTACAAATACTAGCGTTGGGTTCGAGGTAGGCCCTCATCATCGGTCTTTAATTTGCAATTAGGAACCTGCGTGTTAGCGTTGTTTGATTGTTCCTAGACCCCATTTAGGCTAGTGGAATCACCTCTGTCCGCAGAGGGGATTTACCTCCACAACAAATTGGCGACTCCGCTGGGGAGTTGGCTTTTTGCCTTGTTGTTTGTTTTGTCTCATTGTTTGATTTGTAAACTTTAAACGGAGCCTGAAGTACAGCCAGATAGCCTTCGAAACGTTATTGATCTACATTAGCAAAGTAGATCAACGCCACTTCAGTCCATCTCCGGTTTGGTTTACGAACTGAACGGCTTGGAACTTGCCTTGTTTCTTGGTTGTTTCTTGGTTTCTCCTGCTTGATTAGCTTTCTGGGTTGAATCCCTGTGTTGCTTCTTGCCCTTTGGTGTACCTGGGTACTGTTCACTTAGCTTTGGCTCTTTTGTTTTTATTTTTCCATAGCAAACTCGGCTGGCGCTTGTTTATAGCGTTACAGTCGCGCCAGTTGGCACAAGTTGCACATTGACAACCCGCGCCAATCCCTGAAAGGCGCTAGTTGCAGCCTGACAGTCGCACCAGGCCTGGGAACTTTTGAAGTTTGCTTGGCTGTGAGCCCTCTAAGCTTGGTTTTTGTTCTGGGTACCTTTCTCAGACTACTTGAGTTTGTTGGAGTGTTGTTTGACTGGTTTTGAGTCTCTTTTTTGAGAGATTCTTAATTTGATTTCCTTTGGTCATTACTTGGAGGTTTGTCTCATTCTTTTCACAATTTTGCATCTTTTTGCATTTGTTTATGAGTGTTAATCGCCTTTGTGTGCTTTTATTTTTTGATATTTGGAACTCTCACCCAATTTTCTTGATTTGCACTTGATTGGTTCTTAGATGACATTAGAATCATCTTGTGTTTGAGAATTCTCTTGCATAGATCACACTTGCATAATTAGAATTCTCATTTTCAGAATATGAGTGAATTGTGCATAGATTACAATTGCATAAATTACCTTGTGGTCCAGTCGACTCTTTGATTACTCCCTTGCACTTGTTTGGTGGTTGTAAATCGTTTTGTTGCGTTATTTGGGTGACTTGCTTTGTCTTCACTTGAATTCCGCTTTATCTCACTTTGAGCCTAGATTACACGGCTCATTGGTGTCTTTGGGATCTTACTTGTTCTTTGGAAGTTTGATTTGTGGTTTAAGGAACTGAATGTGCTTGTATTGAATAGAATTTGTTTGTTGTCATTTCTCAAAGTTGTTTAGTGCATTTTTCCATCATCAAAAAGAAAAATCTCTTTTGCTTTGTATTAGTTAATGAGAATTAGAACTTTTCATTTCGATTAGTGATTAGTGATCTTAAATAAAAGTTTGTTAATTTGCATTAGCTACATTAGGGAAGTTCTTTGTTGTTTTGTGATCGTTTCGTTTTCGTGAAAGCTCTTGAACTCTCTCATAACTAGCATTCATCGAATGAAATAACATGTTTTGGCATATAGATTGAATTTAGGTAATTTTGAGAGATTACATACGGTAAGGCCTGAAAACTAAAACCTAACACAAGATCAACTTTAAAATAAACCGAATGAATCTAACAACGCATTGGAACATAACGCACACTATTTAGAGGTCTAGGCTAGAGACATGATCCGGCGTCGTTAAACCTAGTCGCTTTTGTTTCCACTCAAGGTTGGGTGATTCCTCCTTCTGTGACTCAATAGTGGTCTAGTACGGAATTGTGCTCCCACGTACCGTCGAGTATATGGGGAGACCCCACTTGGTTATCATCCTTTATCCACAGGAAGCCATGTTTGTCGTCTTACGACCCGTAACGCACCGAACACAACATTCGGGAAGATTGACTGCCGTACAGAAAGTCTTTGGTTTTCATATGATTACTAAAGTGTATATGCAGTTTTATGAATTGTTTGGTAAACCCTTTGCCTAGTTCTCCAGAGTAGTCACTTTTGATCCTTTTCGGACTCCCTAAAAGAAAAGGCTCACCTGAGAATTCGTCACTTCGGGCTCATTAAACATTCGAAGGCGACTAGAGTCATCTTTTTGTCCTTTTCTCGACTCTTTAAAGATGAAAAGGTCAAATTATGTCCTTGTGTCTTAAAATTTATTCGCCTGCGATCACACGCCTTGTTAGGTTTTGTTTGTTGACCATTTGATTGTGTGTCGTGATTTTTTTCAGCCCCGTGTGTGATTTTCCATTTTTGATGGCAACTTTTCCAGAGTTCACCAACCCAGGAATCCCCTCCGACGAGAACCCTGGTCATTTTCCTCCTTTTGGGAATGTTGGTGCTACTTACATGGCAACATTGTCCCTTCCTGGGTTAACTGTTGGGTTGCCTGTTTGGTTGTTCTCAATGTCTGTGATCCCTAGTGTCTCAAATATTGGTCAATCAGTTCCTCCACCCGAACAACATCATGTTGATTCCAAGGTGGACCTCTCCCCTTCTTCACCTATTTCTACGTCTTCATCTTCTACTTCGCTTGGTGAAAGTCTGGATTCAAGTAACCAGGTGGCTAAGAAGAAGAAGAAGAAGATGAAGAAGAAGAAGTCGCCTAAGCGAGAGGCTAAAAGTGCAGCTATTGCCCCGAGTACAGCTCAGGTCGAAACTCCTTTTGCTCCTCTGCGAAAGGTTAAGTTTCCTTGTAAATTATGCAAGGGAGGCCTTCTTCTCCATGATTGTCCTGGCCTTCCTAAGGTCTTAGAAGTATGGTCTCATGATCCGGCCTACCCCTCATCGCCCTCTGGAGCTCATGGTGATGTTACCCTATCAACTGGCAATGGTAAGAAGAACGGGAAGTTTCGATTCCCCTATAGGCTATGTGAAGGAAACCATCTCCTTCACCTTTGTCAGCTCATGGATAAAGCTTCTGCTATTTTAGAAAGTCTTATAGCTTCTTCACCCCAACTCCCCGTTGGTTATCAGAGGCTCTCTTCAGATCCTCCCCTTGTCGACAAAGAGATTGATTTCGATCCTTCTCTTGTCCATCCTCCTCTTTCCAAATCGGGTTGTGCTAAGCCTGTTCCAGACCAACCATTCGTCGGAAAGAGTGTCGACTCGGGTTCACCACCCATCGATCACTCTGTTTCGGAAGAGCATCATGCTCATGTTCTTCTCGTCTCATCAGATTCTCCTGAGTTCGAAAATGACTCTCCTATCCCAGCTGATCTCGAGAGTCCTTCTTCGGAGCAGGGGGGCAATCATACGATTCCCCCACCA